>QNGE01003421.1:49057-67614 GCA_008508345.1 Paragonimus westermani | reverse complement strand
TCCTAATGACCCTCTTAGATGATTATGATGTATGGGACGACATACTTCAGAATGCCAAGCGTTTCATGTGCTTATAATTCCCGTGGACATAAGTTTGCTTCTCAGGCCAACGAAAAGACTGAACTTTAAAGCGATGGAACGGTTGACCCATATCGATAACGCTTAACTGGATGGTCTAGTACTCGAACAGGGTTACTCACACCAGACAGGGATGTAGGCAGAAGCCACATGAATTCCTTTGGTCATCCATGTTGATGTTGGAAGAAGGTTGTCTTTTAGTCCAGGAAATAATGCCAAATATAATCCACCATCATTCATCGCAGCGCTATACAGGATGACTGAAAACTGCTCGTTCACCCTCCTAGGTCTGAGCGTCCTGGCGGTATCCCTAGCCCACATGTGATCATGATATTTAACATTGCTGCTATTTCCGTACTAAATCGGTCGTCCTACCGAATAAACCGGCTCGCTGTGTCTGTCCCGTCCGACTTAACCCTTCTGCCCTCTCCCTCACATCCGTGTCGGTTGGGACGATACCTATCTCCTAACGACCCAGTCAAGTCACTGAGGTGAATGCGATTGAGTTTCCAGCCGTGACAATCCGGTCGTGCTTAATATAGGGTCAGTGACGGGGTAGCAATCTAGGTCTGATAAAAGCGTGACCGCAGCTCATATCTTAGTCGTGACATGGATGTTCACTGCCGACGAGTCCTAACAAGATCGAACTCGAATCCAGTGCTTTTTACGGAAAGATACTGATTAGAACGTTTATCTGGATGCAAAAGTTACACCCAGCTTTCAGCGGTGTTCACTTTAAAGCCACTTCCAATAACCCGTTCAGTTGTCTTAAAACAGGTAGCCAACCTCAATAGCCCTGCTGTGGTACGTCTCAACCCCCCCCCCACGGTCTACCTTGGTTCTCGTTGTCCTCTCTTTACCCCTAGAATGTCTTATTTTCAACGTTCGCCACTCTCGTTCTGACGTTAGATTCACTAAAAGCAGTTTCAAAGATCATAATGTAGTGTGGTGATCAACGTATTCCAGCCGAAGGGACCCACAGTGTAGTCGATACTGGTCGCGCATTTCCACTTGACTCCGTGACCACTGCTGTCGGCTAGGATGGACTAGGTGCAGTCCGCAGACCACAACCTCATGGGTAGATTGGTTTCTTCTTGGCAATAACCTCTGCCGTCCGTTTTACAGGCTGTTCTGGAAGTGGTCCCGAATGTCAGCCCTTCGGAAATTTTCATTATGTCCACGTATGTTCGTGCCGAATGGAGTGACAACACTGACCCCTCATTCAGGTGTGGTTGCGCCCCCTAAATCCACGTATAGTATGGTCATTTTGGCTCTGGGTATGGCCGACCGATTTGGCGGTGCCGAGTCCCGTTCCAACAGCAGGTTTAAGCTAGCATCACGTTTGCATCGTGGTTGGCAGCCACTAAAGCTGTGTATCGAATACAGGCTACTTTCAGTTCGTACTAACTCTAAACATCCCGTCATTTACTACAGCATGCTGCCGTCTCCCGGCAATCGTACCGAGCATCTTTCGCGCTTCCGGCTGAGAATCCAGACAAATTGATGTCGACTTTCATGCCCTGAACACCGTCGTGGACGGCTCGTTATGCAGGTTTTGCCAGTCGTGGCATACATACATTTTCACCCGTTTGCCTCTTCTGTAGGTGATATGTAGTGGACTGCCGTTGATTCTGATGGTAGCTCGCAAATTGGTAGAATGACGGGATTGCCAGAAGTTTAAGAAATCAATTGAATGAACAAAACAGTGAAACTTCATGAATAGGAATCAATCTCACGGATATCGTCATCCACTATTTGTCTTGTCCGAGAGCGTTAACCATCGTGCAGACGACGCCTCCAACCCCGCTCAGCAGAGCAATGATAGCTTTCCTAACTCAGGATCACGCCATCATCTGGCAATGTCCAAAAGGGACAAATGAAATATAATCTGGTAAGCACCGGCCTGACCACTGTAAAACTTGTCTAAATCATCTTATCCGTTGAAGTAAGGCTACTTTACATGAAAAGTAGTCATCTCTTCCAGCAAAAGTTCGACATATTGTGTCGTCACCATAAAGAGTGTCAATAAAGGAATTGTCTACGTACGTCGTCGATGTAAATCGGCCTGGGTTCTCAGCCGTAGCGTAATGTCGCAGGCATAACCGCGTTATACACCCTACCTTTCAGTGAGAGGTGGATGCGGTTCCGGAACCATTGGTGGCTTTGGTTATCAAAAGCCAACCCGATTCTTCTGATACTTAAGAGGCTTCTCGAACATCAACGCCGGCTGTAATACAGCTTACAAAGTAACTAAACCGAAGCGGCATAGCCATACGTCATTGATGGAAGACATCTGTGCGCTTTGATGACAAAAAAAGCGTTCCGTGTCGCCAATCCCTGTCCGCTAGATCTTTTGTTGCTTTTGGGACACTGTATCGTCACCAAACTGCACAGTAACATTTGCGCAGTCAAAGCCGATGTTTCTGTCTCTTGAGAGAAGATAACGAGATCATCCATGTGGCGACTACAGTGTTGAGGAGAAGGACGGGCCAGAAAAGCCTTGTCACACTCCGATGGAGATGAGAACAGCTTTCAGCAGCTTACCCTACGATCTGACTGTGATATCTGGCTGTATAGTAACCCTAGAACGAGCACATCCCTTCGGATACGCCCCTCATAATCCGTCACTCCCAATTTTGTAAACGAAATTGAAGGCCGTCCCAGTTTCCAAGACCACAGCGCTGTCGGCCATTGTTAGACTTGACAGTGTTCGATCAGTCGACGCTGGATGAAGTTCCGACAACACTTCCAATTTGCTCCTTGCTACACCTCTCTTCAGGCCCCCTTGAACAATCTGTGAAACGAAGCGGACACCCACAGCTAAGATGCAACCGAAAGAGGGTTCCTCTAGGGTTTGTGCTGTGTGGGTCTTTTATAAGGACGGTAGTTGTCAGTTTCATCTAAGACTCTTCTCAGTATTTTAAACTTCGGAGGATAGAATGAAAAATCCTTCAACAAGCGCTCCCGAGCCACTGTTAGTAGTGTCTGGGAAAGATCATCCGAGTTGAGTACTTTGTGGCACTTGAGAGTATAGAATTGCTATTGGATATCCGCGTAACTGTCTCACACAGTGGAATAGTTGAGGCGGGTGACCAATTAGGCCTCTCATATGGACGTTCCAGACGTTCCTTGATTATTTGTTGGCAGACCGTCCGTTTATCGGTCATCGGTGTTACGGAGAAGGTGGACTGCCTTCCCAAAACATTTGGGCCCAGCACCTGAATCCATCTGGGCCTCACGTTCTGAAGACCAGGTTTGGCGATCTAGTAAACTTACGCGTTGTCGCTTTGGATAGCCATCCTTTTTCCCTTTTCGGTCAATATCAACCGTCGCACGTTAGGCACCTCGAGGGCATGCCAAATAAACAGTGACCCACAGCACAACGGACTCACCGACAGCAGTTGGAACAAAACCAATTTGATAGCTTCGTGTTGGTGCACCTAATTTCGATCCAAGCTATCCTGTGGAATGGATGTTAAACTGCTGGCAAGCTCCATCGGATACTCGCTTAGAACAGCCGACCAAGTTTGCAACGTGAAACAACATCGAAACCTACAAGCGGAAACTATCGTCAGTTATCATCATTGTAGACAACAATACATCAGTGGTTCATACTGATGCTTAACTGTCACACAACCATAAAAAGCAAGCCCTGTACAGAAAGAGAGAATAAACAAGAGGGGACGAGAAGAAACCTGACCACTAAAAAATAGCGATGTCTATATTCAAACACTCAACATCAAGGGGCATACATCCTGAAAACAAATAACCGAGCTGCAAGTGAAAGTAAAGTATCAGCAAGACAGCTTTCTTACGGCCCGCGTCAATAAGTGCACTCACTTCACAGACAATTCGGCCAAACCATGACAACATTCACGCCACTGAGCCCGACTGGTCGCCATCTCACCCAACGTCTCCAGCCACGGAGATGAAGCCGATCTACAGTGGCCAACCTCTTGGTGAACTATTTCCTTTCCCTACACCAGTTCATCACCTGTCCACCTCGCATCTTACACCAAGCGGCCGCGGCCGCAGCGTCGGCGAAGAGTGCTCGATGTGGCAGATGACTAGTTGGCATCTTTAGTACATTACCCAACCATCTAAGTCAGTGCAAATGTAACGGGCGACAATCACTACGAAATAACTGCCACCTAACCTCCTGGTTGCCCACTCGTTGGTGTCAATCGATACGAACAATTGAGTGCAGACATCGGTGTTCGAATACCTGAAGATTGTCCCCGTCTTCTAACCTGAGTGACCACGTTTCACTGTGATACAGTGATACAGTCAGTGAGTGATACAGCCCTTACTGTGGCCTTATATTATATGACCCTTACGACTCAGAGGGTTCTGTCTGTCGCTAGAAATGCCACCAGATTAATGACCAGTGCCCTAACCTCAGAAGGGAGCGTTACTGCTAAAACAACTTGACGGTTGCTCACAAGTCATCCCGAAATTACGGGTGCCCGGTCTGTCCGAAGCATTCCGACTTATAGCACACTAAAATGACCCTACTTAAAAAGAGAAAACAGGCCTTTTTCAACAGTATCATCACAACGAACCACTGTATCTGTGCGAGCATTTGGAGTAATATGCAATGGCCGAACTCGCACTGTTGTGGTCTGCTAAAAACGGTGAGCCCCTGGGTTGTCAGAAGAACGCGAAATGTTTGCGTGTAGTGATTGAATATGGTAGATATGATCCATGTCGGCAACATAAGGCGATTGTCTTCTGCAATTTTGATCGTGAATACTTGACATCTGGTTAAGTGTGGTGACGTGAGTGTGATTGTTGTTTTGCCGACTTGTCTGTAGTGAGGACACTTAATGAGGTGAGATAATGGAGACTTCATGGAAATTGTCTTGCAAATGTGTTACGCTCAATTGCAACTCTGTTGTTTGTTTGTATTTCCACTGCCACCTCACCCATTTTTATCCGGCCTATAGCTTACCCCGACTGTACAGCTGGTCATCAGTGTGAATTGCCGACGTTTTACCGTCGATGATCCATCAGTCCAAATCACAAATGTACTGTTGTCTGCGGTGACGGTGATGAGCACTCCTGGTCAAGTACTTCGAATAACCCTGACTAGACAATAAGTTGACAAAATAATATGTACTCTGTCCAATCGTTACACTACGCGCGCCACGGACGCCTTACACCATTTGTGGTGCTCATCAATCACTGGATAGAAACATGAATTAGATATAGAACCAGGTAAACACAAATCATTAACGCCTTGACCACGCTGTTGCTCCGAGTCGGTATGTGTCGCCTGCCCGAGCGAGGCCTTCGTAATTACTCAACTCATTTCATTGAAAGGCTTTCCTGCACGGCAGCGTACTGTAGCCAACCCTGTGTCCCTTCCAATCCCTTCATGTTTCGTTTTCTTTTTCACTGTTGCGGTTAACTGCGGTTTAATTCCCCATACTTTCTGATCAGATTTAGGTTTTTTAGGTATATGCATGTACATTTAGACGTTCATTGTATTCGATATTGTAGCGACTGTTGTATTTGTTATTTCAAATGTGCAGGTATTTATAAGCTGTAATTTTCGGGCTGGAATCTTTTTAACCGTCATTTTCCCTCTCTCTAGGTATGTCAAAGTCGGAGATTCTGTTCGTCAATTCGACCCTATCTGCGAAGTACAGAGTGATAAGGCAACAGTCACAATAACCAGCCGTTATGACGGTACCGTTCGAGCTCTCCACTTTGAGCCACAGGATACGTGCGCTGTCGGTCAGGCTTTGGTAGATATCGAATTGGCAGGGGACACTTCTGAGAAACCCGTTTCTTCAGCCACTCCCAGCACTGAGACTTTAAGTGAACCAGCCGCAGAATCCCCGCAGCTAACTGACAAGGAAACTGAGGATTTTGGGAAGGTTTTGGCAACACCTAGTGTCCGTCGTCTTGCCATAGAAAACAAGGTATGCTTCTTTGAATGTCAGTTTGTTCCATTCTCCTTATGACGGCCACGGTGAATGTCAGTCCTATTCGTTCCACCATATAATCAGGCCGTAGATAGACTACGTACGATTGCGTGATTACTTTCATCTCCACTCTTGATTATATTGGATACCCCGTTGTCTGTAGATGATTGATTATGATCAGAAAATTTCGGGGCACTCACTGAAACGTCCTTAATAAAATTTGGCCACCTTCGGTTTTCACCTTTACCTCGCTGCTAACTGACATACACGGTCACACGTTGAGGCTGAATACCGTCAGATTGCTCAAACCTAGACTGATAACACCTATAAGTATCCCTACTGATTACTGACAACTTGGTCTTAAAGATTGCTCTTATTCAATCCGATCATTGTAGATTTTTAAAACTAGTTTGAAAAAAAAACAGTTAAAACACGGAAAGTGCAAGCATTTCGTATTGCGGAGGAACAAGACTTGGCCACTTAAGGGAAGTTCACTAGGTCCCATCTCACCGGAATTTCTCATACTAAGAATTGATCAAGACGACGCATTAATACTTCGTCGATCTAAACGGATAATGAACAACCTCCTGCCCTAACCAGGAGGTTGCATGTGAATTCGAGGCCAACAGCCGCCTGTCATTTCTAGACGTACTCATAGGTTGCCGAGAAGATGGCTCGATTAGAAGAGCTGCCCATAGGAAATCTAGGTGGTCCGATCGATTCTTAAATTTCAACAGCTTCATACCGACCCAAAATAGACGAACGCCAATAAGTACTCTGTTCACACGAGCAATGCGAATCTGTACATACGACAGTCTTGAGGGAGAACTAGACTTGATCACTTCTGTCCTACCATCAAATGGCTGTCCCAGAAAGTTCATAGATTGACACAGTAGACAAAACGTGTCACCCGATGAAGTGGTCATTTGAGGAAGACAGAGGCTCTACATAGAGCTGCCTTTTATGGCTCATTACATCATGCACCAAACATCATAATGATTGAGAAACTCAGTTAAGCGAACGTTCAATGCACTTGGACTCCATGTAATCGCTCGGACTCAGAAACTCTCAGTGCCTTCAATAAAAAACATCAGCCTATCGGTGCCAATTCACATTGTGTTTACCAATTTATATGTAACTGTGGCATGCGTTACATAGGCAGAACCGAGAGATGCCTGATCTGCAGAATGAAGGAACACCTGTTTAGATGGGTGCAGAAGTCCATGTTACCAGAGAACGGCAATGTTGCTAAAACACGTGAACAGCCATCTTCCTCGGTCACCGGACACTTCCCGATCACTGGTCACATTATCGGTCCATCTTGCGCATTCAGAATCCTGTTACATCATTCCAATTCCAGATTCTTACGGTTTGTTGAGGCAGCCGTAATCGACCGACTGAGGCGAGCTCTTTTTGTTCAGAAACAGCCGTTTTTGAACGTGACCCTTCCCTCGACTTAATGATCATTCTTAATTCGCTGATCGATTATCCACCCCAACCCCCTACTTGTTTGCTATGGAAACCGATTCACGTTATTGCAAGTTTGGTACTTACGCATCAGTACGAAATGTCCGCGTCTACTAGTTTTAGCGTTCCAAAATTCCTCCCTACTCAGCTGGAACAGGTTATCGACTGTTACGGATCAGCGGATGTTATTGATTCGAAAGGCTAAATCGATGTGCAACTATTTTTCCGTACGAAGTCTCATCATGTTTATCCAATATTTCAATGAGTGACTCTTTTGGGCTCACATTGGATATGGGATATTTGAATGGAACCACCTGCGTGGACGTTTACATATAGGCGTCCTTTGGACCCCGGCATTCGAATAAGTTAATCCGTAAACAGACTTCGTCAACCACAATTGACCAGTATCTAGTTTCCTCCGTGATCCTGCCCCATTTGATGAGGCTTTTGTTCTTTCATTTGACCAATTCGCTGCAACCCAACAGTTCTTTCCAGTACCCGTTTTTACTTATGCTTAGTGTTCTTTTGTTCTCAGCTACAGTGTAAACAACTCGATCCTCTGACCAATGGAATCACAAGAGCAGAGCTAGATTGAATCTATCAGACTGTTATGTTTGATGTCCCAGCACCAAATTTATTTATGACCGTTCCACTCGTCGTTGATCGATTCCAGTTATTCATCAGAACGGACGAAAGTGAGTTTCCATGAGAAAGGCTACGCACTGTAAAGCCGGACACAGTGGGATGGTCGCTTGCTTCAGATACAGCACTGATTATAGCTAACTGAACACGCTAATGCAGTCGAGCACACCCATAGCAGTCACTTAATCTAACGGAAAAATCGTTACTACCTGTCACTACGTCAAGACCTTTCATATATATGGTTGGCACATTCGTTATATGCGGTTTCGACTGTATTGTGTACGCATGGACAGATTGAGCCAGTTGTTTATAGTGCTGCGGTTTTACTTGAATGATGGTCAAGTTTATTGCATACGTGAAGCAGACTTGGACCTGACCAACTGAATCACATGTACATCGTGATCCGGTGTTATAAACAATTGTGCTCTCCTTTCCATGCATTCCGAAAATACTGACCAGTAATCACATCGTTCGTGTCCTCGCATGTGCACAATTCTACTACCCCATCTGGCCAGGGTCTACTACTCAGTTTGCGACGGCTATTGGCCTGATTGATCTATCAGCGACGCCGCGGCCTTCTGTGCACAGCATCTTTACAGTCGTTTAGCTATTCCTCACGTGCCCTTGTGACTGGTGATGGACTGCTGCATCTCTGGATCAATTCCTGGTTTACTGCTGTTCTTTCATACAGCAAACTACGATTTTGCTATATATATATATATATATATATATATATATATATGTATAACACGGGCACAAACAGCCCCATACATCGTGGAATAACTAAGAAGTATACGAAATCAAGTTATACATTTATTACGATTATGGGCCGTATCTGGCAGTGTTGTTAGCCGTAACACATTCAGGATCCTTTGGTTCGTAATCCGGGAGACGACTGAAACAATCCTTATCGTATGCTGATTAACGCCTCAATGCCAATTGATTATCTAGCACCCCCTCCTTTTCCTGTCAACCTCGGTTTCCGCAAACAAGGCCAAGCGAAGTGGCGTACTTGTCCGAGCCAACAAAACCGATTAGGAGAGGTCACGTTAGATCATTCTCCATGGAAATTCTTTCTCTTATAGTCTCTTTGTTCACAGGTAATTCCACTGACTACCGCACGCAAACGACTATCATGCACAGATAACCAGGGAAACTCCTCCGTTCAAGGAAGCCAGGTTCCATGTATCTAAATCTGTGCCGATGCAGATTGAACTCGCCCCTTCATGGAAAGACACGTTTTTCCGTCGCTGCAGATCTGCAAGTGTCATTCTTGCCTTTGATCTGCGACTGTTGACCGTTTTACTCACACTTATGCCAACACCAATGCAACTAATCAGATAGACAAAGGTATTCACCACTTCTAACATGTCACCATTAGAAGTGAGTACAGGCGTTAGGCCCCTACTGATATTGAACTATTGCATTGGGTGTAAGCGTGTGCTAGGAGTTTTACATAGTTCGGATATCATCTACGTTTGGCTGCAATTTTTACTTTTAGCTGAACCTTTCAACTGACCTCTTTTGAGTTTCGCCCTTATCAGAGTGCCAATTACACATGTATTTACCATGGCCCGGATTTGAACTCCGGCACACGTCTTCGTGAGTTGTCTGCGTTGATCACCGCGCCATTGGTCGCACTTTAGGCGTGATTAGATTATGACTCTTAAAGGCACGCACTCACCTATGGGTAACACGTAGCTATTCTGATTGACGGTAGTTAACAAGATAGCTACTGTGCTCCCTCGGAGGACGTATTGACGTTAGAGTTACTTGTCACCAAAAGATAATGACGTCAATAAAAAGCATGCATGTATAACACGTAATTAGCAGTGTGACATATATAAACGAATAATGAGCTAGATAACCAAATGTTTGAACTTATCAAAATCCTGCTAGTTCTGTACACATGATTGTTGCAGATCACTGCTTGAATATGCGGAGACTTGTGGGGGAGTTTCAGAGAGCAGGGTTGATGTCAGTGTAATCCTTGACTCGTAATTCCTTTGCTGTGTGAGCCAGTACGAGTCTCGGAGCCAAAATCCTTTCGGTACCACTGTGTACCACTTCATGTCCTCCAGTACAGGCACGACGCTGTTGTGTTAGGTGTCTCAAACCTCCACTTGTTTTTACATGTCGGAGGGCCTGGCGGCTTTTGGTTTGCCGTGAACATGACCAATGACAGGTCCACCAAGAGTGAGATAATTTGTGCATGTGTTTTGAGGGGGAGTGGGTGAGAGAGGATTGTACAGGCACCTGTGGTGTCGACATGATTGGGATGGTCCACCGTGCCAGGTGCATCACGAATGAACACGTCTGTTTCACGAGGTCACTTTGCGTTTCGGATTGTAGGGTGAAAAGGTCGCGGGACATCGGACCACGTTGAGGTAGCACATACGAAGTGTCGATTCGGTAATTAGCGCGGACAAACCGAATGTGTCCTGTCCAAAGTGACCCCTACAGACGACACATATACAACGAGGCTGTCTGAACTAGAATCTCGAAACTCTGAAATGGGGTTACCGTACAATCTAAGTGCGAATAGGGTGCAGTTACCGTGGTGTGGATAGCATTGCGCACCCAATGATTGCTATCCCTAGTGCTTTAAAATAATGAAATCACTGGCATGACCACAGTCCCAGGTTCATCTATGTTGGTTTGACTGGAGACCTTCGACGATCCGTCGCTCTGTTTGATGGCAGGATCTCAAATGCTTCAGCTGGGTGTGCGGACAAATCCGGGTGGTTGACAACCATTTGAATGTCAAATGTTCAGGTCCCTCATTGTCGTCCAAACTGCCCTCTCCACCACTCTACACTTTGAACGGATCTGATTGGTGCATCTCCATGTCGATGGGTCTGCCTGTTCCTCGAGCGTAGCATTTAGAGATTAATTCCAGTGCACTGACCGTCTGGTTCTCTTTTAGTTCTGTACGTTAAACACTAAGCTGTGCATCAAAATCGTTGAGTCGCGCTCCATGCTACTGGTTGTGTTGTTGACCGCTTGTATTTCTCATCGATCGTACTGTTTTCTTCGACTGTGTCGCGTTCAACGGCGTGCTCAGCTTTCAACCAGGTGTACCATCCACCGGCGAATTCTGGGAAGATTTTCAACTGACTGTTATCCGATAGAGTACTGGGAATCCCTGGATGGTATCCTGTGTTGATCTCTCTCACCGAACCTTCCGAAGGGCACGTTTGATGGTGTCCGCAATACTCTCCTCTTGGCGGTTTTTTATTAAGTGTGATATGGTACGAAACGGGTGTGTTGGGTGCCATGTTGTTAATAAAATGCTGTAAATGCGGTTATTGCAACTTAATTCCTGTTATCTGTCGTCAAACTCCACAGCGTTCCGACACGGTCGACTGGTTGCTTTAAACCATCGGTTGTGAACTTCATGTTTGAATGGTCTGTCAAGATTAATTTGGGTTGTCTGGTGAATTCGCCAACACAATGAACTGTGTTTGTCCGTCAGTGAGTCCCACAACGTCAGCCAGCCAAGATTGTAGAGCGTACCTGTTTGGGGGTTTGGTGGCCATATGACATCCACACCAATTTCAGCAGTGTTGTTCTCTTTCCTGGGTTCATTTGGAGTCAGTATACGCAACCTCTTATCTGGCTTTTATCCGGCTCATCCCCAGGTGTTCAGAGTGAAACCGTCTAACTATGCCCACTCAAAGCCTCTGTGTGATTATTACCTGGTTTGCAACCATGATAATAGTTCACAGTTGAACACGGTTCGTGGTGGTGAATGCATTATTGTAGGTCACTCTAGTTTGTCCTAGAGTCGATTCGTGCGTATGAAGTTCATCACATTTCGGGGCGTTTTTTTGCACCTTGTTGCTCCTTGGACCATTACGGCTATCACTAGTATTGCGCAAACGGCATGCGTTTGATTTCGTGCTACACAGTGATTGTGGTAATAACTGTGTCTTCTGACAACTGGGAACTGATTAAGTGCAACAAGGCGTCTGCCTGACTGACATTTGGCATTTCAGGCCAAAGTGGTATACGAAGGGTAATGTCGTCCACCCTTGTAGTCGGTTGACCGTGTTGACTGGAATGCCTTCTTAATCCTAAAATCTCCAACGATGGCTGTGATCTATTAATGGAGTGAAGTGTTGTCCATGAAACGAGCCACTTTGGGGGCTTCTTCGCTGCAAAGACGTTTGACGGAATTTTCTATTCGCTTTGACTCTTGTAATCGGATTGGAGCGAGTTATCTACCAGCGCGCATGATGAATTTTCTAGGGTCATACAGGAATATGTGGAAGATTACAGCGCTGATGCCATATATAGAAACGCCTGATGTGATCACCATTCCCATTGACTGGAGAGCACTTCCAAGGTAGGCACTTGTTTAGCCTGATAGCCATCTCTAGAATCCTGTTCTGTAATTGAAAACTCAGCTTGCTCGTTTAACATTCAAAATGAATCGCAGACGTACTACAATACTGGCATTCATCCTTGTACAGCATCCATGGTCCTCAATCTCCCAACCGGTTGTAGGCGTATCATCAATGGGGCGACTGTGCTCGAATGTGTTTGAAGCTACTTCCGACTGTACTTGCGTTTATTGCATTTTTTGGAGACTGCAGCTTTTCTGTCCAGCTCGAGGAGGTCCAGTTTAAGACGCTCGATGAGATGTTAACTGCTCTTCTACTGAACATTATCCAGTGGGTTTATGCAATCAGCAAAATGCTACTAGAACCATTTCCAGAGGACGTACCGGTTTTCCTCACCTTAGGTTTCCCAGTCGACTTTCAAGCGTGATTTCTGGGACAGTGCTCAGTTGAACTCAAACGTAGACATCACTTATGTACATTGTTACGTACCTGAACCCTGTGATGTAATCAACTTTTCACATGGCTATGATTGTCTTGCCCTCTGTTAAACATCGGGTTGTTCGATGCTTTTTTTGATTGATGACCGTTTTCCCACTTTTTTATACCACATTAACTACATTTATGTTTCTTGCGTGATAATACCGAGAGGGGTGTCGTTCCCACGGTGTCCGTGGTCTGTTCTGGGCTTCGTGTGAGACTTCCTTAGTTGCGTCGTAGTCAAGATTGGCTGAGTGTTGAAATGGCTGTTTTGCGAGTCACTTCTGGTTTCTGCTCAAAATGCTTGTTCAGACGTTTTCGTCCTTAGGTGATTGGATCTCACAGGTGGAGATTAAGTAGCTGGGCTAGTCATCGGTCACGTTTTGGGGCGTGAAGTGTTCACATTCCCGCTTCACGATCCCTATGTGGGTTGTGAAGTCATTGTCGCCGTTCATCACAAGTTTCGTGCATTGCTGTCGAGCCCTGTACAATGAAGATTGTCTGCCAAGCATATCAACTAGGTTTTGCGTGGTCTCACTAAACTGTAGGTCTTAGGTTTAAGAAGTGAAACTGGTAAACTTCCATATTCTGTTGCACTCGGTTTCCGCAATAGTATGGCAAAATTTCCCCACAGGATGTACTTTTACAACCATACTTTGGAAGTCCGGCCTAATGCGCGATCTTAAGTGTACTTCTTTTTTGTGTTTACGTCGTTTCTTGAACATGCTATGGAGATTGATTCGACTTCACAGCCAATTTGTGAATTTTCAGGTTCTGCGGTGTTTTGGTAAGCCTCTGTTAAGAGTCTTCGATACCATTTTCTTTATCAAGGATAGCGGTGCGTCAGTGGTTCTGGTTGATGCCTTATTGTCATTCAGCCGTGAAGAGAAGAACAAGTCCTGTTTAGAGAACAATTGAGAGAACAGGGAGGGAGCCAACTACGGAAACTAACTCTATTCTCAAACAGTGCTCCTTACAAACAGGTAACCGAGCTGTAAAGATTCCTCCCCACAGCTTTCATGGGTCATTAAATGCGCCTACACCACAAACAACGTGACCAAACAATGACATCATTCATGCAACCAATCCTGATTGTTGCCATCTCACATACAGTCTTCATGCGCCGACTCTGTGAGTCGCAAGGACCCCAGCCAGGACGATGAACCCGACCTACACTGAAGCCTTTGATGACGACTCCCTTTCACTACGTCAGGTCATCATTTGTTAACTTCGCACTCTCCGACAATCGACTGCATCAACCACCAAAAGCGCTCGGTATGGCAGATAAGCGGCTGTTATCCCTAGTATGTCGCCTGCTGAAGCTGCTCGGGCGACGCAGCTATTGTGGGTTCACTCCGTTACTAACCTGTTGTCTTCTGTCAGCCTCAGTCTTCTTTCAGCCGAGACAGTAGCCGGCAAGACAGTGATTATGAAGATCCTTTGGGCCCGATTTGGACGTTTCCGCAATTTGGGGCTCCATGTGGTTGGCGGGACGGCACAGGTATAACAACACTGTGCTTGACCTGTGCGTTCCAAATTTTGCTTGATACCGCCGAACGATTGTTACTGCTGACAAACCCCTCTTACCCTTTTTGTTAATGGAGGTGCAGCCTTAGTTGAGGAGCGAACAGCTCTGCTCCAGAAACTCTGGCTCAGTGAAATTGTTCCAAATTTCTGAAGTTTAGTTAACGTCGTCCCCATTTTCAAAATAGGTTACGTACTTCGTGTGCAAATAACCGAGGGATTAGCCCGATTCCTGTTGCGTCAAAGTTGCTGGAAGCTGTTGCACTTTGTAGGTTTGACGGAACACGTGAAGAACATATCTGTGAGAAACAAGCGGAGTCTCACTCTGGCCTTAACTGTATTGGTCTCATCTTAACAATTCATCAGATGTTTAAACTCCGACATTCATATAGAAAGTCAACAGTTGTTGACCTCTTTGACATGAGAGGACCTTCGATTTTGTTGGCATCCTGAAAGCAATTCATTGTCAGATCTCAGACGGAGTTAACGCTCATGACAGCATATTTCATACTTTTAGCATCTCAAGTGGGATGCGACAAGGTTGTCCATCCTCCCTCTTTCTGTTTGATTTTTCAGCAGATGACATCCTACAGTGTGTGTTGACAAACTGCAAATATGATAGTGTGGAATTCTTCCTAGGCTTTCGAAAGTGTGTAGATGACATCACCTTAATCTACGAAGGCTCACAAGGAGCACAGTACATCCTAGACAGGTTAAAGACTTGGTATGGCTCTTGCAAAGTGCTGTTTGGAGATTCATAGAACTGCGCCCGCTCTCACCCCTGGTGGTAAGCAGTTGAAAGTAATCGAGAAATTTACACACCTTGCAAGCTATATCAGTGCTAGTGGAATGTCTGATGAGACCAGAAATCACAACAAAAACTCGGATGGCGTTTGTCAACTTACACCATATGTGGCGTCGGTGTGGTCTCGGTATTTCGGCGAAGGGCCGAGTGTATAAGGGCAGTCCTACTGTACAGCTCCGAAACCTGATTCATTCACACTCAGGATGTTCACGGAGTATCTGTTTTTGACCATCGGTGCCTTCGAAGCATTAGTGACATGTGTTGGGAGCACCGCGCCAACAGTGACGAAGTTCGCCGCCGTCTCTTCAGAACGGATGAACCCTATGTACTCCTGAGCATTTTGACCTAGTCTCACAGGTTTCTCTGGTTTCGCCACACCCTACAAATGCCAACTCATTATCTGCCACTTCGTGTCTTGTTTGCGAGTGGTGAGTTAGGCTGAATGTGGCAGCCCGGTGATCAGTGGATGACATGGGTTCAGTAGGGCGCTCCCGGCTTCCTCGCCGGTGTCCAAAGGACACTGAACACCCTTGGCTGAGGATGCTGTCTGGTATGACGAAGAATAGAAGGCAGTGGCGCTCGTGTTACGAGTATCTGCGTGCACCGTTTCACCTCACACGTTACCCTTTTTGTCTCATATTGTGGCACATTTGCCACTCCAGTAATTTATGTGCCAGATATATATATATATATATATATATATATATATATATATATATAAATCGCTGACACTATTTGTTTGATACCAGAGTATGCCCTCTGTGAGTGTGGAGTGCGCATTTATGCGCAATTATTTTAAGCGTTTTCCACTTCACGCGGCAGTCGAAAGGGTTTCTGATCTTTTTTAGTGAGGTGGTTGGTGTGGTTCTGGGGGGGAGGACTACTCAGCAGTTGCGAAATTCTCCGAGTGAAGCTCAAGTTAAAAGATAAACTCACGGGCATGTCGTCGCCCTCAATTTATTTAGTTCTCCCAAAGACACATACCATGTTAAATCGGTTGAGTGAAATTGTAGCGAAAAGGCGTCCAATAAAGCACAACCCTTATTGTCCAACTCACTGGTTGCCATGCTACGAGCGCGCTCGCGTTTATGAATCAGAATTCCGGTCCACAACACCCCCGGTTTCCGCTCACACTTCGCGTGCACTTCGGCCCGGTTTGTGTGTGACCGACGGCTTCCTCGTTCGTCGAGCCGTGGGCAGTGGCTCTTCCAGTCGCTGGTGCTGTTCGCAACCTGTGACCTACGACCGTATTCTACGACCATGTCGAGATATCCCCCAAAGTTTTGGGATAATCGTGCCCCCGATCAGGTCATCATCGTCATCCCATTTCGCCTGCCATACCTCGTCCGTTGGTCCGATCTAATTGGGCGATGTCTCATCCGGTCGCCCATGCTATCCCTGATCCGCTCCCTGTGGGCTTTTGAACGTACCTCCCCGTCACGTTGAGATATTCCGCCGAGAGTTGGAGTACCCGCACCCACGGTTTGATAATCCACCACACCATGACCGAATACGTGCGCACAACCCGGGCGACAATTTACTCCCCACCTCTCTAACCCAGTTAACACTGACCATATGCAACCTCCCCACCCTGTGATCATAACCACAGCGATGTTTTTTATTCACTAACCTTGTCTTTTGTTCCTTCCTATACTGTTTTTTATCACTAGCCACCTAACCGTTGTTTTATATAATTATACCAGCCTAGCATGAGAATTTGTCGAGTCGGTCCTGTTAGCCAAAACTGTTTCCATCATGTTATTGGATTACTTCTTCACGAAGAGATGCCAACTATCTTCCAACCCCTAACCTGGAGGACCAAAAGACTGGTTTGTCAGACTTCCATCTATTAGCCCGCATGGTATGAGTAACTCTATTCAGTTTAGCCCAAAAGATCATCCAGATACGCAAGCCGTCACAACTCGTCAAGGTCTAGTCTCACCGTGACGGCAGGCCATTCGTTAAGCAGGTATATTAATATGCGGCACGGAGGTACATGGAATGAACAAACATTGGATCTCGGAGAAATCTCTGGAGTTGTTAGAAGCCAGGCGGAACTTCCCTCCTGGCAGTTCATATAACAAGTGTAGAAGAGATCCGTAGGAAACTGAAACGTAGCCCAAAGGCTGATCGTGAGGCTTGGTTATTGGGAAACGTTGAGGAAATTGAGATGGCTTTTGCTTCAGGAAACACTGACGAACTGTTTAAGCTTATCTGTGCCAGTGGTCCCAGGCGACCGTCTGTCAGTGAAGCGATCAGCGAGACAGACGGCACACTAATCTATAATAAGTCCAGAAGGTTAGAGCGATGGGCGGAACACTTTGAGGGTCAATTTAACTGGCCTCCTGCTCCTCCCGCGTTGCCGCCACAAACTTGTAATGTAGTGCCCTGGTCGGTAGACTTGGAACCACCCACTGAGACTGAGGTCCGCAATTGCATTGCGGCTCTCAAGCGTAATAAGGCGTAATAAGATCCAGATGACCTCGTGCCGACAGTTTTCAAAGAAGGGGGAGAGGCGTTAGTAGAGGCTTTGACTCATTTATTTCAACTTGTGTGGACGACGGAAACTATCCCCTTGAGTTGGGGTCACTCGACAATAGTTCCTATACTCAAGAAAGGTATAAGGGGCTATTGTGAAAACCATGGAGGAAGTAGTTTGACCCCAGTCATTTCTAGGGTTCTAGCATTCATTATACTTCGACGACTCACTGCAGCTCGGGAGGTAAACATTAGGGAAGAACAGACAGGGTTTCGCCCCGGGCGGGGATGTATAGATCACATTTTCACTCTTCGTCAAATTTTGGAGCAACGTCATGTGTACCGCCGGCCAACGATTGTTGTATTTCTCGACTATAAAGGTGCGTTCGACTCAGTGGATCGATCTACACTTTCAGAGTCGCTCAAACGCAGAGGTGTGCCGACTAAGTAGGTGAACATGCTGTCGGCACTTTAGTCCCATATCCCAGCTCAGATTAGGGTTTACGGTGATCTGTCTGACAGTTTCAGCACCATGAGTGGCGTACGTCAAGGCTGTCCGCTGCCACCACTTTTGTTTAATTTCGTCATAGACGAAATACTGGAGGATTGTCTGCGGCACTCACAAGATGCCGGCGTGGACCTCCTACCTGGTGAAACACTAACTGACTGACCTTGATTATGCTGACGACAAGGTGTTACTGTTTGACAACTTTCAATCAGCACAAGCGATGCTAGACGCTATTTCGCGTTCTGCTAAATACTTCGGAATGCGCTTTGCAGCCTCAAAATGCAAAGTGCTTCTGCAGGATT
>QNGE01003421.1:33129-48016 GCA_008508345.1 Paragonimus westermani | reverse complement strand
TCTGAGTCCAGGTACGTGCTCCAATAAGAACGACAGTCCTGAATGGAACCCCGCCACCTATAACTAACAGCTATGTGGTCTATCTGAGACCAGGTCTGATTCAGAATGGGAGGGCGCCAAGCATAGCAATGACGTGCACAATGCCCAAAACTAGTGCTGGCTCAAAACAGCTTATGCTCAGCGCACAGCTGCAATAGTCGCCCACCGTTGTCCGACCGATGTGATGCTATCCCAAACCTGCCACCTAGACGAGGTTCGGCCTCACGAAGGCGGCCGACCTGGGCGTTCATATCTCAGGCCAGAACGACTATATCAGAACCACGTGTCGACCGGAGGAGAGCGGCCAGATCCGAATTAAAGACATTTCTGACGCCGACGTCATTACAGTAAGTTGGAGCGTAAGCAGACACAACGAAAAGATTTCTGACATTCTTGCGTCTAGAACTGACGCTAACAGAACGTGCCAAGCGACGGCACAAAGTCTACTATTAACAGGAATCCAATTTACCAATGCGGTTGCGGCCGTCGTACTGAGGACTGTAGCTACTCCAGCCTGACCGGTAATGGCGGCCGGAGAGTCACCTGAGGTGTATAACCGGAATCGGGTAGAAAGTGCGAGTGCTATTAATTCCATACGTCGACTGTTGTTGTGGATTCTAGTTTCCGAGATACAGCAATCATCGTTATGCAGCGAGTCTAATGTTCTTGTGAGAACAGCCTGATTTCCTTATCAATCCCTCGTGGATATGTTCATCAATGGCTCACTGCGCCACCAGAAACTTTGTTACTGTTGTTGTGAGGCCTTGTATTTTTATTAACTCTCGGTTTTTTATCTCCTGTTTTTCTTCATTCACCAGAACATCCGTTCTTAACCAAGTTCTGTACTGTTCGTGTAGAGCTTAATTTTCACTTGCAAGTAGCATGGAACTTAGTCTGGTTTCAAACGTCTTACTACTTAACCAGAGCAGACCTTTGTTGTGTAAGCCAGGTCTTTTTGCTGTATGATCTGCGCAGACACTGACCTTCGGTACATCCGTGTGTACCGTTTTGATGTGTGACCGAAAAAGTGCAAACTATTGAATGAACACGTGCACATGTCCCGATTTTTTGTAGGCAGCTAAACTGAATTTTCCACTCAATCGCTGGTGCAAGGTTCACTTTCTTTTGCGCTCTGAAACTTTACCCTGCTAGTGTATCCGATGCGGTGGTATATGTAAACTGGTGTCAGCCTGTGAGAGAGCCATAATCACAATTCGAATCCCAACACTGTCGGCTAACAATAACCGTTGCGATGTACCATTTGTTCGTACGTAACTCTGCCGTCACCTTTTGTTTAACTATATCGGATTGAGTGTAGCTCGGTTTTCAGTTTGGTTAACCCTTTTACCTATTCTGCAACTGTATTCTGGCTAAGATTATTCTTTACACGGCGAATCACTGATGGCCTGCCTTTCTTAACCTTATCTGAGGCCCTGACCTGTACTCCTGTCCGAAACGTGCGTATCCGTCACACACCGACTCGAATTTCGGACACTCTCGGTTTGTGCTTTTCTCCACTCAGCTGCTGTGCCGTCAGTCGGCCAACAACTGTCCCTCTTGTTTCCGACGTGGCATCCATATGGGACAGCTTACGGGTTATGGTTGTTATGGCACAAATCATCATGTTCTCCCGGATAGCAGCTGGGCATCGATTCGAACTGGCACATTCGCAAACTGAACCCGATTGCCATGTAACAGAGCAGAGAAATAGGTATTTGAGGTGACCTATCGAGCTCCCTTTCAATACGCACAGTCATAACTGCCAAAGCTCCGTATGTTGTCACTCAGCGGTATACCAATTAATCTAGTAAAGAATAGGGTACATGGTGGGAGTTTAATGCAACAGACAGAAGCTTCCGGTGTTTATCGGTAATAGACAAATGGTACCATCTGGGATGTGATGCTCGGAAGGTGAGCTAAATGTAAGGTAAAATAAGCTGAAGAGTACGTAATAATCTTGTTCCGTGCTTTCTAAATAAAGACAACGGTTCCGACTGAACTCTCACTGCAAGTGCACAACAGCTCCAATGAATGTCGGGAGTCTGCAACTAGCTTAATAGGGTGGCTTTCACAGCAGGTGTTGGTGGTAGTTCTGGGGCACTATTCACTTCATACAGGATATCAACTGCCATTAACCGGTCGATCGGTCGGCTGTGTTACTGGTGGAACCGTCGATCGAGTCTGTCCAAAATCAGGATCAATGGGCGCAATCATCCACGCTTGGGATGGACATACGCGTGTCCGTGTTGCCCAAAGTTAAGCCTTTTTAAAATAAAAAAACGACGATGTGGGCTATTTCCGATCCGCACTGTGCGCATTTTGTAACATTTACTTCTGTAATCGATAGTTGATGATTGTGCTCTCTCAGATTCGCGAACGTCTGAACACTGAACTCATATTTACTTGTCACGCCTCGTGTTCAACCGAACGAACATATTAGCTGTGACAGTTTCGAAACGCCATGTGTTCAAAGGAACTTGACTTTATTTGTGTGTGTTCGTGCTAAATCCATCACTCGGTGCGGGTAATGAATGTGTCTACAACTTTTGACGGGCTTCATTGTCTGCAGTGCGGATGAACGGAACGATTTTTCCTCGCTCCAAATTATCGTTTGACACTGAAATATTTACTCTCTCTGCCTGCACATTTCTGTCTCTATCTAACTCACCATCGCCCGACTGGTCTATCCATCTTACGAATTTCTTTTGGTCAAACACCTCTAATTGCAAACCTTAAGAATATTATCTTTTACGGTAGAACACCACTCACTTCTTATACGGTGAGAACAGTTTAATTGGACAGCTATTTACTAATCACACCTGCGTTGCTCACCCCGATTCGACTTGGTTTCCTCAGTGGAGCAAGTCGGTCGATCTTGGTCAGCTCATGTTAGCTCCTGGGACGATCTGTATCCTGAATCTCGAACGCATCCAAAGCAGGCAGACAGGCTGCACAAGCTAGGATGGAGAACGGTTTACACACGGATTATTCGAAACCGGTGTCCAGAATGATGGCTAATATAAAAACCCACCGTTCCTAAGGTCTACGATAACGAATCCATCCGCCTTCGAACTGACGCTACGTAAGCTATACCGTTTTCAGCTTCTCCATCCTGTGACTTCGTTTGAACAATAAAGTTCAATACATTTGAGATGCGCAATCGGGATAGACTCGATTTCTGCATTTGGTTTGCATTCCATGACCGCTGGCGACAATAGCTATGCTTGATGGGCCTATCTAGAGCATCTAAAGTACATACCTAGCCTTATTTTTCCATCGGCGGTTTGGTGATACTCATTTTGTTTCCGGAATTTCACCATTTTTAAATGGTAAGGGGAACTTTTTGGAACCACCGGAGCAGATATTTGGTCATTTGTTACTCACTCACGCTAACAGGGCAGTCAACTACGTACCGAGTCAGAGAATATCAGTCTGACTACCACTCAACGCTCCTCTTGTCTCCGTACAGTTGAAGGCACCTAATCGCTCTCATTCAGATACGCCACTCTAAACGAACGGTTTCGCGCACCCACCTGCCATGTAAACTGCACTCACAATTCATTTGTACAAACCGTTCGATTTCACTGTTGTTGTATTGACCGGTCACAACATTCCCTGATTCATCGCCATCACTGTTGATTTCGCTGTTTTTAGGCTTATTAGATTACTTCACCATCTCGCCCTTCATAGAGCAACGTTCGAAAGTATTCCGTATTTGTGAGGCCTGATCTAAGAAGGTTCAGATGTCAGATATGCTTTTTTTTTCAGTTGTCCTGATCACAGCCTACGCTCGAGAGTCGCTGAACGCATGCAAGTTCAGCGTCCATGTTAACTAAAGGTTTACAGTGGGTCTGGACTTTGGTTAAAGTAGTGACAGTTTTGTGACGCACACACACACACGTCTCACGTGAGTAGCACAGCACGAACACTTGTTCATTTTGCAAGCTATGATCTGTTTTATGATTTGGTGTAGACATCAGTGTTTCAGAAACTGTGTCCACTTCCTTGCTGTTTTTCTTATCTTAGTCAGATGGCACTTGGGCATCATCCTCAATCACGTGTGTTGTTGCTCATGACGATAACGCTAAATGTGACAACCAACAACGATCTGCAGCGTTAGGATGAAAGAGGAGTGAGGTCAGCTTGGAGCAGAAACACAACTGAACACCTTTTGCCTATATTTTGGACATTCACGTCCTCACCGTCACACTGCGTCTCTTTGTGATGATGAACATAATGTGAAAACAAATCCATACGACTCTGATCAACTCATTCTTCATACCTGCCTATGCCTTTCGATACCAACATGCAATTCTGACTAGTCGTCTTTTGTGTTCACAGCCTTATTCTTAGCTTGTTGGAGGCACTGAAAAAACCAGGTCTATTTTGTGAGAGCGAGCAGGGAAACTGTGCACTTTTGTGATTGTACTGTTGAAGGTGATCTTGAACGCCTCAACTTGTCAGATAATCAGCGGTGCATTCATTAATTTTGATGACGCGCCCCTTTTTGTTAATTACACAATCGAACTCCACCACACTATTACTTCTCAGATTGTTGTTGATTTTATTGATGTTAGGTGGGCGTTTGTCGTGTGTGTTTACTATCTTCTAACTTAGTTATTACCAGGTCCGGCTTCTACGCCACATCATGTTCGTCTCCGTTTGGCAGCTGTGGGGGCTGGACACGAACCCGAGGCTTCACAATTTTCAGTCGGATGCTGTGATCACTTCGCCGCCATAGCTCATATCGTTCATGAGGCTATTTGAATGCTCACTTGTTCTTGTAACTTCGTTGTGACAAACTAAATTCGTACCATCATCATATTTCTTCTCATGGGAGTCACTACTGTCTACCGCCCAATCCAAATGGATCAGTCTGAGCGAATGGTTTTTTTTAGAGAAAATAAAAAGTGACGACACTGACTATATTCCTGTTGTTCCGCAGTTGAGACGCATACCTCATTTTTTGTGTGGAACCGCAAGTTATGGGCCAATGTGCATTTTTATTGTGCTATTGCTGCAGCCCTTGGATTCACCTTGTTTTTTATTCACCAATCCCGGTGTGTATTTTCTCATCCCTCGTCTCAGATAAAAATTTCGGAGGTAGTGGGGACGGGAAAGGGCGGACGTATTCTGAAAGAGGACGTTTTGAACTTCATGAGCGGAACGTCAGCGCCTTCACCAGCCGAACGCCGTGAAACTCCCGTTCAGCCGGCTGCTCCTGTGGTACGTCCTCGAACGGTTCCTGCTGGTGAAGATAAAGTGGTCGATTTGACTGGTGAGTTACTCGGATGTTGTGTATCTTACTTGTTCTGCTTCTACTTACTATCGTTTTTCTGGTATTGGCTTCTACGTGTAGAAGCTCACCAAACGCTGACGCTTCTTGATCATGCATGACGGGTTAAAATCTGTCTTCTACGAGTTCCAAAGGTCTATGTTTTTAGTCAAGACAAATGCAGTAACCCAGTCCCTCCTTGCCCACGAGGCAATCGTGCTAGGGGAGTCGCCAGCGAAGGAGGCCAATTGGTGCGACTAAGGAACGACCGTTTAGCAATCAGAAACCATCATGTGCTCAATGGCGTGCATCTATCGGGGTAAATAAAATGGGCATACCGAATCGTGTGCGTTCATCATACTTGTCACAATGGGGCATACACTTGCACTCATCTAGCTTGAGGGGCCCGGCCAGCGCGTTTACTTGAAGGTATACGGGATAGCTTATAATGTCGATCTAGAACGTTTGATTATCAAATTTGCCATGTTCTGAATAGTTTACGCTTGGTATGTGAACAGTTCAGATGTTGGCGTGTTACGTTCAGATTTCACGCATATAGTCACCTCATTCTAATGGTACATATTCCCAAAGAGGCTCAAGCGTTGATTAGTTGAATAGACAGATGCCTCAATGGTTTGTTGCACGACAATCGCGAGTCTTGCTTGAGCCTTCCCCATATGATTCGAAGCGTGCAATATCGATCGGATACGTCATCGTTTGGTCAGCTAACAAACATGCACAAGCTTCGACGGCAGATCGGCCTCATGGTTCCCCATCAGGCACTATTGTGGATAATCGCTAACAGTTAATTAAAGCCGCGAGTTTTCAGGCAACACGCGGTTGCAAAATGTGAAGTCTCGGACTATTCCGTTGAGTGAAGTGGGTTAGTGTTGCCCACCTGGATGGGGACTTCGTGATCACTCAGTTCGCTTGTTGGAAATGCCATTCGATGTCGCAGCGTACCGCAGTCATTGGCGAGGTCCCATTCGATTTGTTTCTCGTTCATCTGCATAACCTTATTCTATCCGGTTTTCTCCCGTTATCTTGATGCTTTCTTTCTCACACCGCACCGTCTTTACGGTTGGCGGTAATTCGAGCCACACTACCGTTTGATTAGGCCCATGGACATTAGGAATGAATGGGGTGTTGGTATCCGATTACAACATGTAGTTTTGCTACAGACAGCTCTAGATTACTTGTAATAGACCGGTTGAGTCTATCTTTGCTTTCTGCACACAGAGAACCTGTTCCAAGCACCTCACTCCTTACTCACCGCTGTCATCATTGTCATATGCTACCCTGCCGTTGTGCCAACCCTCCTTGATATCTGTATTTTATGTTGCTCTTTGCATTTCCCAGTTATTCAACGAGCCATGAAGACTAGTATGTCACAATCTAACCAAATCCCGCACTTCGTCTTGTCCGACGAGCTGGACCTGACTCGACTGGTCGAACTACGCGAAGAGAGTAGCAAGCTAGTAAAGGATCGCTATGGTCTCAAGCTCACTTACATGCCTTTCTTTATCAAGGTAAGCAGCTCACGTGAATCACAACTGAGGATAAAGGCGGAGTTCCCTCTGTGTCGATTGACACCTTGATTTTGGTTTCAATTTGTTAACATTATTGGGCAGTCAGAGTTTGTAGCTCATACGGTACACCACCAGAGCATGTCCTAGTTTCTCTTCCTTACAAAGAAGCCACTCTCAGAGGCTCGTGTGCTACATTACTCGAATTTGGTACTTTTGGGTCGAAAAGCCGTGGAATTATTTGATGTCTTACCTTAGTTCACGGACGCGAGCGCTGGGTACCTCGTTTACTCCTGTTGACGTTTTCACCCATTTGGACGGTTTAATCACATCACTTCATCTTTTTGATGACCCGATGTCCATCAGAAGGTGCTAGGCATGTGGTACATTCACCAGCCGTGATTTTGAGAAGGCATACGTGCGTCCGATGTCGTTCCGGGGCTTGAACTTCTTGACCATCCACACGGGATAGGCTGGTAGCTTTCAGATTTCAATGACCGTTGTCTCTGCCAGTTGCCTGTTCATGTGAGTAAAACAGCAGTCCTACATTATGTTGTTGGGAAAGCTCCAGTTTCGCAGCCACTAGTCATGGTAATGTAAATCAGTCTTTTCTAGTACTCATATGTTGACGAAGTGCGTGTCACACCGTTCACTATAATTGGTACTGGTTAAAGGCGGTCGGACGATAACTTGATCGCAAGTTAAGTAGGAGCAAAAATGCCGCCTGCCGGTTTATTGAATGCACGACTATCCGCACTGTTGACGCCATCGAATACTCACCTGTTTTCGTATGATGGTACACTTCCTCCTATAGGTTTGGTTTTTATCAGCTACTTCGTTGTCACTTTCGTGTAAAATCGTACTTACGATGCACATAGAAATGCCCTCAACACGGAAATGTGTTCAATCTATGTAGAAAAAACTAAATCCCTGCTACTCACCGATAATCAAAATTCCGCTCAACAAGTTAATGATTTCTGTAATTTCAACTTGAAGGAAGCCCTAGTCGAAGGGTCATCTATTGGAGCTAACAGGACAGCTACTGTATATCCACTCGAGGAGATAGGGCAACCTGATCATTGTTCACAAGCGGAAGTGGTTGAACGTTCACATGATTCGCTCGTGCCTAATGTGAGGTCAATAGTACAGTGGTGAACACGGTTGCCTCATAAAAGCATTGCCAGAGTTCGAGACCCGGTCATGGCAAGGATATGCACTAATGACGAGCCCTAATAAGAGCGCAGTTCGAGTCTGATACTTCTTTTCAAAAGGGACCGACTGGAAAGTCCATGGAAATTCGGCAACTGCAATCAATTGTAGGTGATTTTCAATCTATACGGAGTGTGTAACAAACAGGTGAAACTGCTCAATCGTAATGTACGCTCGCTATTCGTTGTTCTAGAATCAACGTTCTCCGATAACCAACTCTATTATTGGGTCACTTATGGCTGATCCTATCATAACCAGAATCTGATCCAGCTTATCTAGGCCACAGGTGGTAAAAGGCTTGCTATAAACAGGACAGTGTGAAATCAGAGGTAAACCTAGGCACAAATAAACCCCTTGAGACAGTTGTCTAGCTGACCGTCCACATTGTCGTCTTCGTCTTCCAGTCCTGCTAGTTCCTGCTCTCTGGTGGGCGTTTCTCTTCCAACAATGTCGGCTGTTTTGCGATAGACCAGACCTCTAAAGCGTCTTGAGGTCCTTGACGCCGCTCTGTTTCCTCCTGCTGTGGTCATAGAGCTGACCGGTTTGTTACGAAGGTTCTGTGATACGGCATCAATCTCACCGGGCTGATGCTGATCACAGTAATACCTGTGGCCTGCAAAGTAACCGTCAGTTAAGAAGTGTGGTGTTAATCTCATCGAACTTGCTAACAGTTACGCTTCTCCGCGCGATGATCCTAGCACATAATTGACAAATGCACGCAAGAAACAAGGTCTCTTTCTGCCCCTGGTCGCATTGCTCGTTACCTGCGACATCGTCTTGGTTAGTCTTTCGTTGAGAGTGCTACGCCTCGTTATGCGCAGTTCTGCACAACTTGGTATGTTAATGTGTCCGAAGGTTATCTTTTTCCGATCACTCACATTTTCCACGTGTTTCGTACATTTACTGGCATCACCGCACAAACCGTGGTGTTGCTCGCTGGTGTTTTTGTACAGAATGCAAGTCGAACAGGCCCATAGACGTGATCCCATTAAATTGGCTTGTGTAGTCTGGTTATATTTTGTGAGTACCACCTCATCTTCCATCATGTTGTATGCTCTTCTTACGAGCTTAGTTAAATTGCGTACGACAACGATGACGCGGAGAACAAAGTCGATGATACGTTTGGCGTAAAATCTTGTCTCCTTGTGCTCCGTTTTTATTGTCATACTTCCCTCCGTATTAGGTTCATGCGGCGAACTGGCGAGAGACTTGAGTGCCCTAGTTGACAGTAGGTAGCATGCGTCATGTCCTGGTGCCATCAGAGAACCCTGCGGCTTCTGTACGCCCTACTTTAAAAAATGGTTCTCGTGTTTAAGACCAGAAATGTGTATTCTCTGCATATATTGAAAGCAATTTTCAGGTATATTTGTACGAGTTTAGACAACTATCGGTTAGAGGGGTGATTCATTCAACTCATCTAGTTGCGCTTAAACGGAATTTAACCGGGCGATTTTATGCAATCCGGTTCTCAGGCAGGCGGAACCGCTCGATGCTTCATGGCTGTTTTGTGCGTTGTATCTCCAGCGTCGGTGGCCTACCGATGTAACGGTATCACGATGTAAACATGTCCTATTCTGTTTGATAAGTGATTGTGATCAGTTTGATTGTCAATAAGTTG
Source organism: Paragonimus westermani (assembly GCA_008508345.1). NCBI lineage: Eukaryota > Metazoa > Platyhelminthes > Trematoda > Plagiorchiida > Troglotrematidae > Paragonimus > Paragonimus westermani. Next base: position 38,349 of record QNGE01003421.1, on the reverse strand, counting down.
ACCATAGTATTTCCCGTCGTTTAGGAGCAATACACAGTTGCTTGTAAGACTGCGTTCGACCTTGTCCGTCAAGAATTATTGTGGTAAGGTTATATGTTGCTGTGGTCAGGGAGTGCAATAGATTGGCAAGAGTTACCTAACAAGATGAATTGACAGTGTATACTGGATTTTCCTGGAATACTCTGTGTACGTTAAATGATCTGTCAAGTCCTAAACACTTATCTGACTATAAAGCCGTGATCTGTGAGAAGTGTTAGCTTGTATTGGGTTGCTGCGTACCCCGTTTTTTATAAAACTGTGGTTGTCCGCATGTTGGCCTGCGGGGATTCTGACCAGACCAAGAGTGTCTTCGCTAAGCTTAACTGACACTCTTGTAATGTGGATGTTTTGTTCTAAGTTGTGAAAAAGATCCACTCCAATGGTTGAGTGCAGTCGTAGTGCCTCGTTTCTTACTTAAGCCAATAGGCCGTGAGTGGTGTGCAACTCTAACGACAATTACATCCATAAGTTATGAGGTAGCCACCCAAAGGACAATTACCTTTCTTACGAGTATTGGTAGAACGTTCGGGTCTTCCATAAGTGGGATATTTTTGCACTCATCTAAGGATATGTCTCACTAGTTTACGAAGGAGGAGACTATTTTCGGGAACACTGCGGCACGTGGTTTATCGATCGTCGTTTGGTTGTACCGTCGTTTATTGCTCCTGATTTTTCTCTGTCGAGGAGGCTCGCTTATTTTAAATCTGATCTCTTCATGAAGATCGTTTCTGGGTCTGGAAACTGAAGGAGGGAAGCTGAGGGGGGTAGAACCAGATACGTCATGCAATTTCACTACCTGATCGTGATTCGAAAGACATCTCAACCGAGGTCAGCAGCGAAATAAGCACATTTCTTCGGTGTATAAGCTACTTGGAACAGTGTTACATTACTGTTAGGATGGATATTTTGAATACATGATCGGGCACTTCATTACGTGTACTCTGCGATGTCTTGTACTTCGAACGACGTACCACTCTAACCATAAACATCCGTAGTTGATGACTCCATTGTTCTCTAAGGTTCATTCTTCGTAGCTTTGTTAACAGGTAACTATTCTTTGTACACTATACCGTGCTCAAACATGTCCCTAAGGAGATCATGTGCATACCACAACTTATATTGTTCCTTCGAAAAGAGGACGCCGAATAGAGTTAGTACAGTGTTCCGCCCTTCGAAAGGAAACATTTGCAACACGATATTTGCTTGTTCGGGAAACTTCCGTTCACTCCATTTCAGGAAGAAACAGTATGACAGTCTTCTGGGATCAGGTTCAGCTTGCTTCCACATTAACCTTAGGGCATATTTCTAAAATAAAAAAATCTGTTCATGGGTATTCATGATCCTCCATCTCATCATCCGATCTACACATGACTAGAGAACCTAGTCTAAGGCTTATTCTACGATAGTTTTGTTTTTTTGATCTGATCCAAACCAACGCTCATCGTACTACCACCGAGTAGGTGACCTAGTTCGGGAATGACTTGTAGATTTGTATGTGCAGGGGTTACCAAAACCTTCGTTTTAAAAACTAAATACCTGAAATCGTCAACTCGTGATTCTGTTACAATGTGGACGAAAAACCATTCTGTCTAAAACGGAAAAATCATATGACCAGTTTTTTGAAACTTCTCAAAACCTAACGGATTCGCGTTCTCTAACTTAAGATATGCATATTCTTGCTTGAAAAGAGAGCTGATTCTCATTCCCGTTTCTATGATTACTGCACTTTCTTAACGAGGCGTAGCCTGGTCGCGGATTGTGAGGCTTGATTGACTGAGACAGTTAAATCAATGGGATCCAGTTTTGTTTTAGTGTGACAGATGGTACGCTCATGTATAATGGGTCCAGAAGTATAGAGAGCGGAGCGGATCAGTCTGAGGGTCAATCTAGCTGACTTGATTCTACTTTGCTACCGCCACAAGCTTGCATTATAGCACCCTGGTCGGTAAATTAAGCACCACCCACCAAAACTAAGGTCCGCAATTGCATTTCGGCTCAAACGCAGTAGGACTACTGGCCCAGGTAACGTCGTGCTGGCGTTTTCCAAAAGAGATCAGGAGGCATTGGTAGAAGCCTTGACTCTGTTGTTTCAGTTTGTATGGACGATTGAGAATATCCCTCTGTGTTGGAGTCGTTTGACAGTGGTTCTCATACTCAGGAAGGGAGTTTGACTCTCGCGAAAATCAAGGAAGTTAGTTTGACCCCAGTAATTGCTAGGGTTCTGACATCCATTATACTTCGTCGACTCACTGCAGCTCGGGAGTTAAACGATGAATCAGAACAATCAGGGTTTTGATTCTGGTCGAAGGTGTATTGCAAAGCAACCTTTTCCCGGAGCAAATCTGAACAAACAGTGTACTGATCATATTTTTACTCCCCGCCAAATTCTGGAACAGCGTCATGTATACCGTCGGCCAAAAATTATAAAGGTGCGTTCGATTCGGTTGATCAACCCACACTTTTAGTCACTTCAACACAGGGGTGTACTGACCAAATGTATGAACATACTGCTGGTACTTCATTCTCATGCTTCGGCTTCGGTTAGGAGTTACGATAAATTGTCTCACGTTCTCGGTACCAGGAGTGCTTACTCCAAAACTGTCAGTGACGGGGTGATGGAGCACAGTCTACGGCACTTAACAGAATGCCGGTGTGGGCGTTATATTTTGTTGAGATATTTACGGATTTTGACTGCGTTGACGATTAGGTCCTACTGTTCGATAATTTTCAATCAGCGCAACGCATCTTGGACGCTGCTTCACGTTTTGCTGAACTCTTCGGAATGCGTTTTGCAGCTTCAAAACGAAAAGAGCAATGTTGGATGGTGGAACTATTGAGGCTGCTAGTCAGTGTGTGTACTTGTTGATGAGGCCTTACCGTCACTTATGGATCAGCTGTTTGCAAAATGTTGGCGCCTTGATATTGAATGTTTTAGTGTAGAAAGTTGTTTTTGATGGTTCCACTCCCCCTATTCCCTTTCCCTCCTTGACTTTGGTTTGATTTTTTCTTCATGATTGTATGGCAGTTAAACATGTTCGAGAATCACTAATATATTGTTGCCTTTGATGATTATGGTGACGCCTAGAAGTTGACGATGAATCAAGGCGCCTTGACTGTCTCGAAATCCGATGCAATAAAACCAGCCGGCAATCCGTCCTGTTCTTTAGCAAATTCTTATATCATTACTGTCCACGTTTCTCGTTACGAGATTGCTATCTCCATCTGTGTTTGCTTGAGGCATAAATAGCTTTCGCCTGTCCACTCAACTGCCTCTCATGTGCCCTCGCATTTAGGAACCGGAATCCCCTTCCACAACGCATCGAGTCGTTCACTTAAACTTTCCGTGCAATTCTTAGCGCCTCTGTCCGCCTGGATAACATTTTCTGCCGTGGATTTTCACCTATCACTTCTCCCATGTTTAGCCGATTGCCTTAGTGACTACTTGCTCGACTTCTCGCATTGTTCATCATCCACCCTATATGGGTTTTGACCGTATTCCGTAGTCACGCTGAGATATTCCACTGAATTTCGAAATTATCGCGTCTCTGATGTGACGGCCAATCAAGATTTGTATTCCATGATTGACGTATGCTTTTTCTATCATCTCTAACAGTCACGAAAGGTCACAGTGATTCTGATTTTTTGTGTTCCGGTTAATCAATGCTTTCAAATTGTGTCTGACTACAACCTTTCCGATCTGTACGTTGTCTCGGAATCGGCCCGGCGTCAGTGCGTCCTGATTGTCTCAGCATTTTAACGTTTTTTCTTATCCTATTCAGGCAGCATCGCGGGCTCTTTTGGAATTTCCCATGCTCAATGCATACACGGACGAAGAGTGTGAACAAATCATCTACAAGGTAAGCCAGCTGTGTCGCCTATTTGTGCTGAGTCTCGTCTGTTCGTAGTCAGGTCTAGCTGTTTGTACTCAGTCCAGACGAATCGATTTCCGTGTCGAACACGTACGCATTTGTCAACTGACCCCAATTAGGGACAATTGCCACCGATCCAGACAGCCCATGAAAGCCTAGATGCTTGTGGTGTCGCCCACGCAAACCCAGTCTATTGACATATCTTACGTTACAAAGACCGGTTTTCCTTATTCGATCTGACTGGCACTGAGAAAACATTGCGATGAATCTTATTGATTGGTTTTTGGTTTCACAGAAGTTTGCTATTTAAAATATATATGCTCTGCAACGACTTTTTTAATCCATTTATTATCTGCGGGTTTCTTCCCACCACAGTGATGAGCCCTTCGTTTCGCGGACTATTTCATCTCGCTTGTGACTAGTGTGTGAACTGTGTAGATGGTATCACTCTACTCAGCACCTCGACCGAAGACGTGCCAAATAAACTGGTCTACATAGATTGCGCTTTGTGTACCCTTAATGCAGACTACTATTCTAAGACCATATCATTTGTTTTTTTGCCGCGTTTATGGTATATAGTGTGTTTGATACTGTGTACCGTTCCGTCTACTTGGATGATATCATCTCGTCACTCAGTGTGTGGATGCATTCTCCAAGATCTGTATTATTCTAACCCATCTGTGGCATCGAAAAGAGGCTCAGTGATCACTGAAAAGAAGGATATATATTTCCTATCTGATTTTGAAGCTTAGGTTATCTTTGCTGCGGTTGTTCACAGACTTGTGTTTCGTTGTTGTCATTTCCTTAAGCTCCTCTGTCTAAACTAGGACGATTACCTATCACCTCACATTACATAACAACGCTGGATAATTCGCATGTGCCAGCAGGGCATTTGTCATCATTATGTGCGTTAATGCGTGTGATTAACTTTTCTACTTACGTGCCATGCAAATGTGGGAGAAAAGAACCATCATCACCATCACAGACAGCAACACATCAGTGGTTCACACTAATGCTTAACTGTCACACAACCATGAAGAAAAAGCGAACCCTATATAAGAAGAGAGAAGCGAAAAAAAGAAGGGGACAGGAAGGGACCTAACTACTGAAAATGACTACATCCCTATTCAAACATTCAGCATCAAGGTGCCTACACCTTGCAAACAAACAACCGGGCTGCAAGTGAAAGTAAGGCGTCATCAGCGAGACAGCTTCCTTACGGCTTTCACTGCCCCGCGTCATTAAATGCACTCACTTCACAGACAACTCGGCCAAACAACGACAACATTCACGCCACTGAGCTCGATTAGCC
>QNGE01003421.1:8379-30007 GCA_008508345.1 Paragonimus westermani | reverse complement strand
GTGGGTGGCGGTGTACCAGAAATGGTACGTTTTTCAGGAAGAGATGCCAACCATCTTCCAACCCCCAACCTGGAGGACCAGGAGACTGTGGTTTGTCAGACCTCTACCTGTTGGCCTGCCTGGTATGAGTAACTCTGTCCAGTGTAGCCCAAAAGGTTATCGAGATGCGCAAGCCGTCACACCACGTCAAGGTCCAATCTCACCGTAGTCGTCTGACGGAGTGTTTTATTCAGTGGAATTTTAGTTGGCATCCTTAGTGCATGGTCGAACCATCTGCATACTTAAAGACCGATCAGGCGGATTTTCTTGGCTTTCACTACCAAACATCATTACATGCTCAGTGCCATCAGCCGATGCGTGTGAGTGATCGCAAACGAAAGTGGTCGTTTATATCGGGGCGGTTTGCTTCCTCTAGTCTAAGCGACCACGTTTCGTAACCGAAGGGCAGTACTGCTCTGCTAACATCACCCACCGCATCACACATTGTTCGTTGATATCATTAACTGCTGAGTGAATCCGCGGGGCAGTTGCATGATCATTTAGAATCAGTGGATACCCCTCGGTAGATTGTACACCTGCTCGTCATCCAAGTCACCAACTAGGGATATCATCTGACTGACGTAGCGGCATTCCTACGTTAAGACGATTGCTTGTTGGTGTTCGTGTACTTTCCTATTTAAAAAAATCCATATCGTTTTTATTGCAGCAACAGCTCCCTCGGGTGCTCCAAAAAGTAGAATGTAGATACCACGTTTAATTACATAATATTTCATTATATCGTTGCTATTTTCAGGCTTCTCATAACATTGGTATTGCAATGGATACGCCGGAAGGTCTTTTGGTTCCCAACATCAAGTGTGTTGAACAGCTGTCTGTGGTCGAAATTGCCTCCGAGCTAGTTCGCCTACAAGATTTGGGTTCTCGAGGCAAATTGGGCACTGCTGATCTGAATGGTGGTACCATCACTTTGTCTAATATTGGCAGTGTGAGTCTGTTTTCACAGTTTTCTGACGGTACTCATACTGAATGTAATAATCATATTTTCCGTTAGCTCACACCTACCAGACACTCGTCATTTTTTCAATATATACTGGGTGCTGTAAAGCGGTGTATCTCCATGGTATGAGTATCCACTTCATCAAGCATGACATCATTAAGTGCAGCGAACACGATGTTTGGAGCTCGAAAATTGTGCGGTTTATCGTATTTTCTGTGTAGTGCATGAAAACTGTTGTGTGCACGTTGTGGCTAAAGTAATCTTTTCTTCTCCTTTCAAATGGAGACCAATCGCGTCAACCTTCAGTCTGTAAGATGGTTGGTCTGCGGTGGATTGCTTAATTCAACTTTGAGTTCGAGTTAAGTGCTTCCAACTGATTCATCTAATTGGCCAAACTCCTGATCGCCTGACTGCGTTTTTGGTGGTTCTCTTAATTTAAGACTGCGGATTTGAACATCGCGAACACCCTGTGTGAAATCGCTTCCAGAATGCCACCGGCAAGCACAATATGGCTTGCCTTAGAGTCAGCAGTGGTGCACGTCTCGTTAATAATCAGCCGTAGATCGCAACGTCTAATAGGCTTGAATACTCTCTAGTCATCGAAAGAAACGTATGCAACTATCTTGATCCTAGCAAAAGATGTCAGCGGTGAGTCATCCGTAATATGTCCAACCGTGAGAAACGGTGCCGCGTCTGTCTCTTCAAAGAATTCCTCTAAATGTTTTTCTCTGGTCTCGTTCGAGTCGCTCGAATATAGCACTGCATCGTTTACTCCCAGATCACCATAGGGTGATTGCGGCTCCTAATGGTTTCTTCATCCATCACGGGTACGGATGATAACTCAAAATAATAGTAATAGTGACATACTCACCTGGCTTCATCTCGTAATTTTACCCCATTTCAGAACAGAGAAAGGATTCGCGTTGAAAATGATTTGAGACAAAAGGCTCAATCCTGCAAGCTACTCAAACCGGAAAGTTTTGACGCTTAGGTTGGTCATCTTACAACGCATTAGGATTGATGGGAAATACTCTCAAGTTTAATAACAAGATTGAAGGCTTGCGGGCGATTTTCAGACTACGATTTTTTGGACAGTGTAAATCGCAAAACCTCCGTTACTCTTCGTATGTCCGTAAAGTTTGTGCACGCTCGGACAAGGAGGTCCAGTGGGCCCAATGAGTTAGGGGTGCAGAAGTTAATTGCAAAAACGAATAACTTCGTATTCGAGAGGTCTAACTAACACACCATGCTGTAAACCCTTCAAGAAGAGTGTGCTTGCCTCCAACTTTTATTGTGTACAGAGTTAATCATTGAGATATTGTTCTGTGTTAACTGATCTAGTTCAACCTTGTGATAAAGGTCAAGTTTGATACATCTCCCAGTGTCACACCGGTACGCGATTTTATGCTTTCATATGAGGACACACTTATGCACCTACACGGCTTGGTTTTGGTAGTAATCATCATGTCACAAACTTCTGGTTCTTGCGCGTCACTGAAACTGATGGCACAGATAGCTTGAACACTTAGATAACGTGCGGCATCAGATCCGTGCTGTCTGGTAAACAATAATTGCTAGTCATTCCATCCTCATGTAGCATGGGGATTTGAGCGAGATTTTTGTGCATCTACTCTAGCTTCTCTTATTGGATTGAGAAAAATATCAGCAGGACTCATGCGATTTATTATCCTCCCTCATAGCTGGACGAAGGCTTTGCTGAGTGGATAGCTTTCTTCAGGGTTTTTTATGGGTTATCAGTTCATTGATATTCTGAAGGATACAACAACCGAACAATTTTTTGACGTGGGCTCTTCTGTTTTACCAACCGTATCATGGCTACCCATCACGCTTATCTTGGCTCGGTTTGAGTGATCGTCATGTGTCATCTGCTCAGTTTGCTCATTTTTAGACTAAACTTTATTACTTGTCATTGTTGCGTGCTTACGGGGTCCTTTTTTTCTTTTAGATTGGAGGCACGTACACTGCTCCTCGCATTCTGCCCCCACAAGTCCTCATTGCTGGACTGGGACGTATTCAGGCAAGTCATGACATCATGCCATGTGCGTATGCATTTAAAGGATGTTTCAATCGGTCCTTTATTGTTGGCCTATCATTTGACTTCATTATCTGGACTAGTTACACTTGTGTAACGTGCCATTGCCCTCCTAAGCAACCTCGACTTACAAAGGTAGCCTGGATGAGTGCTTACTCGATGGAGTTCAGCAACTTATTCAGACATCTGCTCAGGAAACTAAACAAAGGTAGTCTTCGTTAAGAAATCATTGCGTAGTTTGTTGGCCATCTGGCACAAGTTCGCCGTGCATAGTTAGTGGTGGGACCTGATCTACATGATTAGACCGTGCTTGACAGCCATACAAAAAGATTGCCCCCATTGAGTTGTGCCCTTATTATTCGATAATAACACCCTCTCTGCACTTGGTGACGTTCGATTTTCAACCAGTTGTTTGCTTTTCTCATCAATCAAACCAGAAGGGTTTTACGACCAAAGTACCTGCTGTGACAACTGTCCACTGTGCGTGGTGACCCATAATTCGTAATCGAGGGCAACCCGTAGTGAATCGCTGATTAATATTAGCCACCTTTCTAATGCCTCGGATTTTGCAGTCTGAGAGGTGACTGTGAAACAACTGTGAAGCAAATTCGTCGGTTGTCGGAATCAACAGGATTATATATTTTTGACTACACACAAATACCTTTAAAGCAGCCGTCTTTGTGTTAGTATCATGATCATGTATTCATTCTGTTGTTCATAACACTTGGATTTGATTCTCCTCTATTCTCGTATGCACGCTTAAAAAAGTAGTCGAATCATGTCTGTTTCTCACTTAAGTGGAGGATTTCTAGATGGTACTATATCATTCCTCTTATTTTGGTTACATATATTCAATGCAGACGATTAATCACGACGGCTGAACAAATTTCGACCAAACACCAAAGCAGTTGAAACGTCGCAGCCTTGGTGTGTTCGAAAGAATGAAAGGTCTTAATCGTAAAGTTGGATTAGTGTATCTTGGGTTTTGGTTGCTATTGTCTGTCTACTCCGCGCTAGAACTGGAGCACTGCGATTCAAACGGAGATTTAGAATGGGAACCTCACTCACCCCTCCCCAGTTTCATTTACCGGAACTTCAGCAAGATTTTCACGAGTGGAGGAAGTTCGGGAACGATAAGTCATGATTTTCAGGGCACTAAAAGACTGGAGAAAATTAAGGTATGGGGCTACAGAATACAAGTATTTTTTCGATTTTCATCATTGTACCCTTGGCATCCGTTACAAACGTGATTTCTGCTTGGATTTTCAATCGGAAGTCAACAATAGTTTCCCTTCTTCAACTGTAAACGCCATCGATAAGCGTACATCAGTGCGTTCTGTCAGTGCGATGTGGTACCAGCGTGATAAACTCGTTCAGACCAAGTTGTGCGCGGCTGCTGTTCGCCAAACTAAACTGAGATGAGTGTGGTCCAACATAACTCAGCCTGAACATATTCAGATAGACATACTCACACACTCACAGATCGAATTAATCCCCTCAGAGCCTACAAGTCCAACGTGCTTTCGGTGAAGTAAAAAGAATAGATTCCAAACCACCATCAGAAGCATCTACACTTACAGTCTGCACAGCCCTAGAGAAGCCTGTTTGCAAACAACTACGATATTTGTAGAGAATGCGTTACGCCCCTTGCCTTGCACCAACCTCAGTTCGATCAGTACTCACATGTATCAACATATTATCCTGGTTCGTAATCACTTAACCAAAACCCGTATGATGCGAATATTTTGTGTCGACCTAAACTAAACAGAATATGGTTTCAGGATAAACAGGTCTCCAGAGAACAGAGCACTTCAACCTGGATAGATAACCTTCCTGAACGAGCTTTCCACGCCGATCTCGATAAACTATCAAATTGCCTTTATCACAGATAAGACTTATTGACAGAATGCGGGACGACATGGTTAGGTGACGAGACCACAAAACTGTGAGGTGCCAAGCTATGCCTGTTGTTTTCACAACATGACTATGGTAAGTCACGTCGGAGTCCACAAATGTATCGATAAACCTAGAAACAGAGCATGACGTGCTTCAGATTCCATGGGAAAATGTTTAGGTTTTGTTCAGTCCTGGCGATTCGTAAATCTCTTACGTTCATGAATGCAGATTTTTGTAATCTATCGGTTAGCGAAAAAACTTTCGTAATGGCACAATCCGTCGGAGAAATACCGTACTTTTACTTTGTCCATTTGCACCACTCACCGGCACTCGCTGGTTCCCAGTCCAGCATTGCCATCCAAGCGCTGAAACGATTACAGAGACGTGTGTGAGTAGCCATGATCATCGATCGTGGACCGTGATGGTCACAGGGCTTGGTCGGTGGAGCCGAGCGACCACGCTGGAAATGCTTGTCCACTCTCACCCTACGCATAGCCAGCTAATTTGGCTGTGGTTTCAGCGGTGTTTTGTGCTCCTCTGCTCGCCCCACTCGGATAGGAAGCTTGGGCGTTCGGTAAGCCCTTTGGTCTGGACTCCGGACTTTGGTACCGAGACAATATTTTTGTGTTAAGCATGTATTTACTTACCACAGTCACGTACATGGGGTTACCATGACGATTGACAACTTCCTTCGGTCACTTAGGGGTCGGATCAGCAAGGTCGCCTATGTGGACTTGGCTATTGCTTGGCGCATTTCAAGTTATGGTCTGTTGAGTTGTTTTTTAATCAATATAGGAAGATCTCTGGTAGCCTGCATGTCCGGATAGTTTGAGACACCTGTGTTGTCATCAAATTTCGACACGCCACTTTGCCTCTGATGTTAAGTAAATACAAAGCAAACGTAGGTCATTTAAACACTTTTAAGAAACGGCAAACCTTGTTAGGCTGTAAAGTAATAGGTCTCCCAGTTCTCCTGGGTCACAGTTCATAGTCGGTAAACATTCTTTTGTTATTAGTGCAGTCTGCCTCGCAAAGTGTCCTAACATTGAAAAACGTCGGGTGGGCTTTTCCTGCTGGTACAAAAAAACATCGCTTTAAATGTGATCTTTGAGGGACTTCTTGTGGTACACAAACTTCGTTCATGTTCCCGTGGTCTATTGCCGATTACATGTTCCTTCACGAAGAAAATTGATTACCATGAGGCGATTTGCAAGCAATCTGACAAGTAGAAAGTGTGTTCTCTGTTTATCACTCATTTTCCACTTAGTTCGTGTAGACGAATTGTGGGGTCCGAAGGATTCCGTGCGTTCTCTGATTAAGCAGCAATAGAAACGACCTTTAGGTGTGTGTGTGTGTGTGCCGAAGGACGTAACACAATTTCCCTCTAGGTTGTCCTTTTGTTCCGCTGTAAAGTGAGCAGGTGTCACCCAAATCACTGGTTAGAAAAACTACTCAGGGTGACAGTGTTTCACAGTCAATGGCGTCATGTATTCATGCCATTTTTAGTTCTCCCGCTTAGTCCTTTTTTAACCTTTTCAGTAATATTTCTTCCGCAGCATTACATGTCATTGTAGGAGTAAGTGATGGCCCGAGCCACAACATCTGGTTGAGCCTCAATGCCGTTGTGGTGGTGTGTACTGTTTCCGCCCTCCGCATGGTGAACGGAGTCTAGTTTTCCCCTCGGCATTCAGCTGAGTTCTAAAATTAGCACGGTGGATTTTTGACATTTCTGAGATATAAGCTGCTTTTCCTAGCCGTCAGTTTTTTAGACTTCGTTTTCATTTAGCTAAAATTAACTTTTGTTACAACTTTTTGCTATACTAATCTGTTATTAATAATGCAGGTTGATGTGATTAGTGTTCCGAGGTCCAGCACAAACCACTCACATCAAAAGCCATTTGCTCGCATTTTTTCAGAGCACAGTGACCTTTTGTTTTGGAGCACACTTTATCGTCAAGGCTGTCCACTCTCACCATTGTTCAATAATGGATGATTGTCTCCGGCACTCACAAAATACCGGCGTGAACTTCGTAACTGGTTAAACACTGATTGACCTTGATTATGCTGACGACAAGCTGTTACTGTTTTGTCATCTATCAAGCAGTACAAACAACGCCACACGCTATTTCGTTATCTGTTAAGTACTTCGGAATGCACTTCACAGTCTCGAAGCGCAAAGTGGCTCTGCGAGATTGCCGTGATTACTTAGAGTTAATGTTTGATAATGAAACCATGGGGGTTGTTAGTCGGTTTGTATACCTGGAAGGCTGCATCAGCGGCGGCGGCTGGGGTGTGGAGCATGAATTGCGGGCGCTTATCTCTAAGAGAGGTATCACTCTGATGCTTGAGGTGCTATGTGAGATGGCGGCAAACCGGGCTCGGTGGCGTGAATGTTGTTGTTTCGTCGAGTTGTCTATGAAGTGAGTGCATTCAATGAGGTGGACCAGTGAAAGCCGTAAGGAAGCTGTTCTTCGGATGACGCCTTACATTCACATGCAAATCGGTTGTTTGTTTGTCAGATGTGGGCACCTTGATGTTGAATGTTCGAATGTAGACATGACTATTTTTAGTAGTTAGGTTTCTTCTCGTCTCCTCTTCTTTTCTTCTCTCTTCCCACACAGGGTTTGTTTTCTCTCCTCCGTGGTTGTGTGGCAGTTGTTAATCAATGTGAACCACTGATGTATTGCTGTTTATGATGATGACGGTTGATTGTGGCTACTGGCGTGTTATCCTTTGCGGTCGAAGCAATAGTCTTATACGGCATCAGATGCATCCACTGCGCACAGAGTGATCAGAATAAGACATCCATGTCCTGTTCACTGCCTCCTCAGACTAGGCCCCTCTCTCATTGTCACTTGAGTAAGGTGGTTAAATTATTGGTTCGGGATAGCGTCTCCCAGGAAAACCGTAACATCTATTGCCTTACAGGCCCAACGTTCAATTTTGAGACTAGGTAAGGTCCCTCAAATCAATCCGCTTCCGCGGGAGGTTTCTGAACTTATCTTTGCCCTGAAAAACCAGTTTACCCGTTTTTTATTTTCTTCCTCCTCTGCTCGTAATTTTCGTCTCAGGCTAAGACAACTAGTAAACGTTGATGCTCCGATAAATAGTTCAACAAGTTGGTCTGGCCAGCTCTCTTCCGAGTTTGCAACTGGATGTTAGTTGTGTCTCCAGAACGCGCCTTTACGATCTTAACGTTGTCGTTCGTTTAATTCTACACCCGGTTAACATCATGGATCAGCGGTCGTTTGTCGTGGTCTCTGTTGACAATAGAGTCCTATCTCGTTCGGTCAGGCTGGAGCAACAATTGCGCTGAGCTCTAAAGCAAAGTCGAAGCCTGCTCAACTGGATCCCAGTAAGTGGTCGCCTGTATGCTGCCAGACTTAGCACTTCGATCAAAATCTAGATCAGAGAAACGTTTGTCATCTGCATATGCTCCAGCAGAGAGCAGTCCAGGTGTCGTTAACTAACCTTCTACGAAAGTGTTTTGGATTTTTTAAAAACGAACTAGATACGCAAGCATCATTGCGCTTGTTGGTGATAAGAACACACAACTTAGTGGTCTTATTCCAGAGGAAAAGCGGATGGATGATGTGTTTGTGTCGGGACGTGACACGCTACTATTATAAGCATCTCACAGACTCCATATATCGAATGACTCAATTCAGCACAACGTCAATAATACGTCATTCGGAAGCCACCTTCTGTAACTCAACCATGAACGCAGGTTGCCTGTTAACTATCGGCTCCATCACTCTATTAAAGATTTCCAGTCGTTTGCGGACATATTAATTCACCTAGTTGTTCTGCGTAGAACGTGCAGACCATGATTTTGGTTGGCGAGCAGGGTTTATTTTCAAAGTGTGGAGTGTTGTGACAGTGTTGGGCTGGCGTTGACTCTGTCTGTTGCTAGCGTACTGCCCGAGACTTGGTCACTTCACCTAGCTGAGTAGTGTAATCTCATCAGATTGTGGTGTCCACAAGGATAGTGGAAGCACTTTTACTTCATTGTTCAGAGACTTTGACCATTCATGCGGCAGATGCATCTGAACTCTCCGTATTCGATCACCACTGTCTCCGCCTGTTCGCTAATATCAAATGACCAGACTGCGTGGACAATGCGACAGTTCATCGGCGCGTATTTTGGAGATCGCATATTGGGGTAAAGGAAATGAAGTCTTCGCGGATTTGCCACATACTCTTTATGTCGACGGAACTTCTACCACACGGTGTGACTGCTAACGGTTGGAGGAAACCGCAATGCGGCCACGTGATGACGTGGTCACGAGTCATGAATGCACTGACCGTCCCAGTGAGCAAAGTTGATGGGTACCGCCTACCCGGTCGGGGAGCTACCATCCAAACAGCTGATTGGAGGCACTGTGATACGGCAGTTTGTCGCAGTCAGCGGCAGTCACCACCAGACTCGTCTTCTCTTTCCTCGGGCTTCACTGTTCTTTTCTGTTCTGCTCTGTTCTTCTGTGTGCGAGTCTGCTTGTTTATTTTCCCTTTTCTTACTCTTCACTATACATTCGTACTTATCACTCCTCCGTTTCGTGGGTACTTGTCAGTGCTAACCGTAGCCCCAGCCATAGTACCTACGAGTGACGCACAATGGTGAAAGTGTTGATGAGCATTAGAGATAATAATTTGATGATCTACTGTCTGGATGGCTTGTTGCTCTGTCGCAGTCGTTCCCGTTAGTGTGCTGTAGGTAGATTTCGTCAGTCAAAAGCAAAAGTATCCGGATTTTATGCTACCTTCGACGACAGATGCACATCGATTTCTGCTAGATTGAGATCACACGTTTTTGACCCATCATTCGAGACTGTTTTTTTCCAATGAGTTCTTACCACTGAACTCGATGAAATCCCGTTTTATCTCAGCTATTTAAAGACAGTGACACAGACAGACCTCAACGCGGCAAATCGGAATGGCATCTCGTTTTTATGCCCTTTATACAGCAGTTCCCCACCAGATGCAAGCTCCGAGTACATTGATATCCACTGTAGACGATTTTAGGCAGTAATAACGATGCAGATTGTCTGAGATTTCAGATGTGACTGTTTCAAGCATTTCTGCGCAATCTGATAACCCTGAGCCTAACTAGTGTGTGACGGTAGGTACTGTTCTGCGTCAAAAACCATACTTCTCTTGTCGCCCCCAGTGATTATGTATGTGTCTACTTCTATTCTTTAGCGCCTCCCACGTTTCAATGTGGACAATTCCATCCGAGTCGGTCACATCTTGAATGTGAGCTGGGCAGCCGATCACCGCATTATAGATGGGGCGACCGTCACCCGATTCTGCAAGCTATGGCGAAGCTACTTGGAAAACCCTGCTACACTGGTACTTGAGCTGAAATAGCACCCTTCACAAAACCCACATACCGGTTGATCCTCCCTTAATATTGTTCCATTTCGTACACTCCGCCTCCACCCCCTGTCGTGCCGTCGATGTATGTTGTCAATGAGCGCCTTTGTTTTTGTGTCTATTTTGCATGTACAGGGGAGTGTGTTCTGTTCTGGCTTTTTTCTTACCCTTATCTTAATCAGAGTTGTTTCACGCCTTTTATCGTTCACGTAAATGCGCATTCGTGTTTACGATTGATTCTGTTGATATATTTTGAATGGGGTTGCTGGGTGGCCCAACAGATAGGTCTTACAGAAACCAATACCGACAAACTCAGCTTTTTCTCAAGAACTTTTATCAATAAACACCTCTCCGTGAACTTGGAGATATCTTCATGATACGTCCATACAAAACATACATGCATACCACGTTGATAACGTGTTGAAGATTCCCTCAGATTGAAGCAAATTGAGCAACCTTGATACTAAGAGGAACAAAACTAGTCTGACCAAGGAGCTAACCGTATTCAGTCCTAAACGACTAATTCTGCCATCTGTCATGCTGCATACTTTGGTTAATGCGTCAAGATAAGCGAAGATTTGAACAGCACCAAGCCACCTCAATTTATGAGAAGCAGAATTGTCCACATTGGATGATGTTACTGGATCCAAGTAGGTTGTGTTCCGGTTGGCTCGTTTGCAACTGTTTTTACCTCGGTTCAAGCCAGTCTGCCGCCTTTATCCGGCACGTTTTCAGACGAATTGTTCTAGCGACCAACTCATTACAAACAAACAACGTATCACTTGGTCGCTGCTCCGTCTGATTGACGTTGATCGGCCCCAGTTTCGCTGCTCGCGACTTGTGCGTGAGCTTTGGCTAAATGCACGCCCTCCATTGGGGGATCTGTTCCGGTCCAGCTTTGTTACACCCCGTCCGGACGATCTACCCGAGCTCTACAAACCTACTTGCAGCCCTCGGTACGCGTGGCAGCAAAATACATTGACCTATTTGTTGACAGTTGTGTACCTACGGTTTACATGGCGTCCGATTTTATTGCTGTCCTAGAGTACTTACGCATGAGTAGTCTGTGTGGACATTTGCTAGGCGTCTTGTAACTGTTCAGAAACTTACCTTTGTCAACGACTGCCGATATCGTTCTTGAACATATCGGACACTCATATCTGCAGTGAATGGGAGTTCAACATTCAGTTCCAATTCAGCACTGATGTGTGCTGTAAGACTGATAGAGTTCCAACGTGGCTCCTATTGGGCTCACTTCTAGCTGATATTTTCATAGGCAATCGGGCTACAACAGCTAGGTGTCTATTGACGTTACACACATGTTTCGTTGAAATCAAAACGTGACTTTCTTTCTGTCACGTCCCACTAGGCTGTTTGTGCATCCTATTTGTCTCCGAAATGGGGTCATGAGACTCGTTTCACTTTTTGGATGCAAACTCAGATGGGAGCATCTGGCGTTTCGCTCGTATTAGATCAACACAAACTGGACAATACATAAATATCGATATTTTTGTCTTTTAAACAGAGACGAGATCTTTTTGTTGTCTTACCAGCAGAACCGTAAAAATTATTCCACAGACATTAGGCCATATGTTAAGCACGGTCGCCAACGTATTATACAGGAATGGCCATCTCAATCGTTTATATGACCATGGTCGTAATGAGACTAGAAGCTCCTGTTGCCACTGTGCCAGAGAAACTCATATTTATCCACCCTCAACTTAAGACTAATATTGCAATGTGGCCACAGCCGTCATTTTTATTGGACCCTCGGGCATGCATATCTGGTTGGCTCATCCCCACTGACATTGAACCGAGAGGACGAACTCCCTGTCCATGAACAATCTGTGCTTGTGTGTTCACTCTGCACAACGGGGCTTTTGTCCAAGCGGACGAAAGAGCGCTTTCCAGCATGGCTCGGGGCTTGTGTAACCAAGCTTTACTATCTCAGTCGTCGAAGCTCTTCACCTTTACCGACCGCAGAACTGCCTCCGCTCAGGCTTTCCGCGAGTTATTTACAAGGTTGCGGTTCATTACCCAAAGTCTGCCAAAGGATGTCAGCCGCCATTCACTCGGTCTGCGGTTGCCGTGGTCAGAGACCACGCCATCAGCTTGTTTTCATCCATGACGTAATGGAATGCGAGGCTTTGGCCTCATCACTGTTAGTGATCTCGTTTGGGTTAAATAGCCCTTGAATGTTTTCAGTTGTATGGCATTCTGCCAGAGCTCCGTTGTTTGCGTAGTATTTTAACTTCGCCGAATCTGTGCAATTGAGTTGATCTAGTAGTCAGTTTCTCTTACCGTCCGTAGGTTTGCGATGCTTTCACCCTGAGGTACCTACTGAATCTGGGCTCTTCGAGCCGCTCGTTTCAATGGTATTTTATCGAGTGTGTTACGAGGAGTTCCTACGGTGACGTTTACCAGCAATGGGTCAGTTAGTGGAAGTCATTCACCTGTTTAAATACTTCGCTAGTTCTCGACACAGGTCAACGACTGTAGGAGCGTACTCCCGGAAAGTCTGGGGTTGTGTTTGTAGCGAGGATATGCGCTACTGACGTATGGAACTCGGATCCAATCCCTCTTTTCGAAAGGGACTGACTCCAGTGTATGGGAATGCGAAAGTTGCTATCAGTTGCGAGTGGTATCCGAATCTCATCACCCGGACCCCCCTAACAGTTTATGAGTAACTAAGGTACTGTTTCATGTAAGCCTGACCAAGTTATTCCCATGTGCAGTTTCCCGGCAAGGCTACACGTTGAATCTCGACTCGTTTGCCTCAATGATGTGACTCCTTGTAACACCGCGCCGTGTGTAGCGCTCATTTCTTAACACATTACCGCACTTCACCGCCAGAGAGGGTGTAGAGGTCCAGTCGGCTTTGTCCGTAATCTTTCGTTCTATCAAGGCAGCATCGCCACCATACCTCCAGCGTATTTGTCATGGCGTGGCTCCATCGTCAGCATCAGTGTTAATTCCACTCACCCTATCGTGTTCTATTTCGCATAGCCCTCGGTCAGAAGCATTGGCACATCAAGTACACAGGTCGTTCCAAACAATTAACCGGGATATGTGAGTCGGAAAGCCCGTTCAGTACATCTTCAGATACTAACACTATCTGTGCATAATCTCGTCTGTTGCATGGTTCGTATTTTATCCGGAGTTACTAGTTCCCATCGAGTTACGGGGCCTCTGTTGAATCCAGTGATTTTGATTTTAATCATTACTTCTTGCGGAGAGGTAATTTGGTAGTTTGCATGCCTGCTACCTTCCTTGGAAATGGTGGTGGTTTGTCATACCTCTCCGGAATTAAAACCTGATAGCTCGTTACCCCATATCATCTTGGTTGGCTAATAGGCGACCGTGACAGGTTGACGGGGCAAACATCTGAGAGATCCGTCACTAATGCGGCCAATCGAACTATCTGGATTCGCCATTGAGCACAACAGAAGAAGCCGAAACAACAACCGGTTGGTTCCGTTCGAATGATTCCACCCGCTCCCTCACGGTTGCATGTATCAGTCTTAGTGTAGTGAAGACAGGCGGTCGCACTATACTAACACCACCACCATTCAGTAGCGAGGCGACAGCATGGATCGAAATGATCGCGGGACAAATATGGGAAAGATCCTTGGAGGGCATCATCACATGGATTGGCTTTTGCTACATGAGGGAACAGACTTGGTATCCAAAGCGACCGGAACCGCCTCAGATCAGTGTTGTGTGCGAATAGGTGTTTTTGTTCGTAGTCGGGTTGAGACGCATAACTCGTGTATTTGTTTCCCCAAATAAACAACTGTGCCATCCGCCTTCTCGGTTCACAACATTATAATCACTACAATTATCCTCGTTGTTGAGGTTATCACATACCCCCAAAAACTGTCCACTATTTGGAATGAGCATTTGCCGCTTTTTTTTGCAAAGCCGAATTCCTTTGATGTACTAAATTTTTCTACCTCTGGCGCCGACTCACATACTGGACGCTAGTTCGCTTGTTTTTTTCACCCGATGGCTTGACGAGCTATAAAAACGCATGAGCTGTATTTTGTACTTTGACTTCGGCTTTTCGGCACTTTGGCTTCGGCACTCGGAATTTCGGACTGAGACAATAAACGCTGTTTTCGGGAGACCAGTGTTTTCCCTTTATAGTCGGCTTTGGGGGAATCGGCTCTTCGGTGTAGAACAGTGCGTACCATATCACTGCGTCAAAGGAATCGTTCCAGCTCACTTGCATCCACCCGGTCGCTCCGCGATATAACACTTGTATTTAGGGTCCCAAGAACCTGAGCTTATTTAATGAATCTCGCGATTTCATCGTTTATATATATATACATTTAGACTGGTATGGTATGATTGCTGGCCTGATCAACCTCTAGTTATCGTTAACCTGGATGCACAAGTACACTAGGAGTGTGGTGTCGATTTTAACTTGTTCACTTTCGGATGAGGTTAATCGGGTCTTACAATACTTGTATGAAATACCTTCAACTCCCTATGCTGCTTGAGCTCCGTCGCAGTACGCATGAATGCTGTCGTGAATCTACCAAGTTCACCCACAGTGTGATGGGAGTCAAGAGGTTCATTTTCGTTGTTATCGCAGCCTATCTTCCATAATGGTGGTTAGTTGAGGTCGACCTCTTCTAAACTGTACAAATATTTGGGTCTTGCCCAACCTAACCTGAATAGACGCCACACGATACGTCAACGTGTTGGCTGAATTATTTCGTGCCCGAATGCATAAGACATACTGGGTGACGGAGGGTTTCATTGTTTCCGGTTTGGCATGTGGATTATGAGTGTTGGCCCCGTGTGTACTTGACTAATTTCATCTAATTTTTGTTTTGTTGCTGACATGGTGTCTGCGAGGGTGGTGATGACACGAGGTACACTGGTAGACATCTGTGATCGATGGCATCGCAGCCACATCTGAATTTCGACTGAGTATGGTTTTCAATTGGTATGTTGTTCCAGACTTACTTTTTCTGCTACCTTTGTGTGGTGGTCAGGCTTGTATGCTGTTTTGTTCCGGCGGACTGTGTTGACTGAGACTCCAGTCTCTGCAGGCTTATCGTTGTCAGATTGGCCAAAGGGAGCAGTCAGACGAAAAGCAGATGCGTTTTGTTGTGCTTGATGACGTGTGTTGTTGTTTGGTTGGGTAAGATGTTTGTTTTCCCCTGCTCTGGCTCTGTGTGTATTAGGATCGTCCATGCAATGTTCCTGTTCCTGTGAATGTGTGTTGAATCTCTTTGGATATGGCTATCGATCCTCTCTTTGGTGGTTGATGCTGCCGCATCTGCATGTGCGTGTGGGTCACCTGCTGCCTTGCGGTTTAGGCTTTTTAGCCAAAGGCTTTGGTTAAGGGCCCTAATCGCTCTCCTGCACATGTCTGGGCGTCCTGGCAGTATTCGAAGTTTATACAAACCATGATGATCGAAACAAAACCACATACCATACTGCATCGGCCGTCGCGCAGGATAAACCGGGTCGCCCTATCTGCTGCGCATGGCAGGGTGGATAGGCGAAAATATGCTATTGCCAAACACTCACCCCCATACCTCCCATCGACCACGCACCCCTGAGCAGACATTGTTCAATTAGGTTTCAGTGCCCCGGAGACCAACTTGAGACAGGCCCGTTGACGCAAGACGCTTACCACTGGAACTTGGAACGTGCAAACGCTACTGGATCGATGCAGTATCACACAACGGCCGGAAGGGCGTACCGCCTTGATCGCGATGGAACTGCGTCGATATGGAATCGACATAGCAGCCTTGAGTGAGACAAGGCTTGCAGACCAAGGTAAGTTGCGGGAAGCAGGTGTTGGGTACACTTTCTACTGGATAGGCTACCCGACAGACGGTGTTTGGAAGCATGGTGTCTGTTTTGCAGTCGCTGATCGCATCAATGCTTTGATGATAGGTGAACCGCACGGTATCAGCCCTCGAATGCTGTCGATGCGCCTGCGACTCGGTCGAGGCAAGTTTGCTACATTTGTTAGTGTTTATGGTCCAACTATGTGTCACTGATGATACAAAGGACCAGTTCTATGATCAGCTGTCCGCCACAATCCGGTCGGCGCCGGTGAGTGACCGACTGTTTGTTCTGGGCGACTTGAACGCTCGAGTTGGGCGCGACTCGTTAGCTTGGCCGGAAGTCCTCGGACCCTACGGCATTGGTTCAGTCAACGAGAACGGTGATCGTCTGCTGCACGTATGCGCTACTCACGAGCTGGCTATCACGAACACCCGACATCACAACGTGGACTCATCCACGAAGCGGTCACCACCATCTGCTTGACTACGTGATTGTGCGGCAGCGCGACATTGGTGAAGTGCGCATCACGCGAGTGATGCGCGGCGCTGAATGTTGCACGGATCATAGGCTGGTCAGGACCAAATTGTTTATTCGTTTATGTAAACCTGTTTATTGTAGATCTTTTGGACACCGGCATAAGTTGGATATCAGACGGCTGGAGAACTGGGAGACGAAGACTGCCTTCCAACGTGCAGTCGTCGCTCGCCTGCACAATGCTCCTGTATCCACTACCCCCGAGGGTATGTGGCAATATTCGAAGAAACAGATTACGGCAGCAGCCACCGGAACGATCGGTGTGGAGCTCAAGAAACGCCCGGACTGGTTTGATGAAAACAACGTGGCTATCTGCAAGTTGCTAAGACAGATGAATGCCGCGTTTGCCACATCCACAATGGACCCGGGCAATGGAGCGAAGAAGGCTGTGTTCCGGAGTATCCGCCGTCAACTGGCCGACCTTGTGGAGGAAACAGGACGAGCGCGTGAAGGGGTTCGTAGATCATCGGCATCACAAGGAGTTCTACGATTCGCCTAAAGCGATCTTCGGTTCATCTATCCAGTCTACTAAAGCACTGGTAGACGTGGACACCGGCTATTCTTGCTGCCAGCCGGAGGACATCATGAAAATATGGCGCGAACACTTCGGCAACCTGCTGAACCGCCCTACTACAATTGATTGGGTGGCTGTGAAAAGCTTGCTGCAACAGGACGTCAAATCTTTGCTTGCTCTCACCCCAGATTTGCTGGAGTTGCAGAGGGCGATTGGTCAACTGCGCAATAGGAAGGCTGCAGGCGAGGACAGACTGCCAGGTGAAATCCTGAAGAATGGCGGACCGGCGTTGGAATGCGCCTTGCTCCAGCTGGTTCACTCCATCTAGGAGTACGAGGTGATGCCGCAAGACTTCAAGGACGTCATTATCGTACCCTTGTTCAAAGGGAAGGGTAGCAAGCAATGCACCGAAAGCTCCCGAGGTATCAACCTGTTGAACTGTGCAGGCAAGGTGCTTACCAGAATCCTCCTGAACCGCTTGAATACGACCGTTTTGGAGGAGAATGTTCCTGAGGAGCAGTGTGGATTCCGGTCGAGTCGGAGTACGATCAACCTGGTGTTTGCTGCTCGACAGCTTCAGGAGAAGTGCCGGGGACGGAATCAGCCCTTGTATGCCCTGTTCGTGGACTTCGCCAAGGCGTTCGATTTCGTGAGTCGCGAGGCGCTGTGGACGGTGCTTAGTAAGTTTGGATGTCCGAGCAAGTTCGTCACTATGGTTAGATTGCTGCATGTAGGCATGAAGGCGAAGGCGCAATTGTGTGGATCGACCTCTGATGATTTTGACATCGTCACTGGCGTGAAGCAGGTTAACTTATATTTGACTATCATGGTAGCAGTTGCTTTTCGGAACTCTGGAGAGGATGGTGTTGAGGTCGAGTACCGGACGGACGGGCGGGCGGTTGTTGAATATCCGACGTTTCGACGCCCCAACCCGGCTACAGACCTCAAGAATGCGCATGCTTCTGTTCGCAGATGACAGCGCTTTGCTAGCTCACAACGAAGAAGAGCTGCAACGTCTGGCTACTGTGTTCGCTTCGGCAGCATCGAAGTTTAGATTGGACATCAACACGGGTAAGACGTTTTCGTTTTTTCAGCCTTCTCCTGGTGGAAGTGCTGCTCTTGCATCTCCACCTCAAATTCGCATATCTGGAGACACTGTGAATGGTTGCAGGGATTTTTGCTACTTGGGTAGCAACTTGTCGACATATTTGTGCGTGGACCGCGAGTTGAGAGCGCGTGTGGCGAAGGCTAGTGTTGCTTTCGGACGTCTTGAAAGGCATGTCTGGAAGAATCAGCCTGAAGGTGGCCACGAAGCTGTGTGTCTATTGCTCAATGGTGCTGTCTATCCTGCTGTACGACAGTGAGACGTGGACATTGTATCAGCGGAACGTGAGCTATCTGAGCCGCTTCCATGTGCAGTGTCTGAGGTGCATCTTGGGTATCCGGTGGTCGGACATGATTCCGAACACTGAGGTGCTGCATCGAGCGGGCACGGACGGGATGGAAGCCATGTTGATGCTGAACCAGCTCCGTTGGCTCGGTCACGTTGGTCGGATGGGCGATGACCGTATCCCGAAGCAGTTACTGTACGGACAAGTGAAGTCAGGTAAGAGAAATCCCGGTGGTCAGAAGCGGAAGTACCAGGATGTTGTGCAGGTAAGTCTTTCACGTTGTAACATTGATTTTAGATGTTGGGAAGATTTGGCGTTGAACCGGACGGCCTGGAGGAATACGGTTCGGGCGGGCGTCCGAGCGTTCAACGAGCAACTATTGCGTGGTCGCGAGCGGAAGCGTGCGGTACGCAAAGGAACCATCGGTGCCATAGGTCGCGGTGACGTGACTATATGGCGTTGCGATGTGTGCTGCCACGAATGCGCTGGCCGTTTGGGGTTAGTAGGCCACCAACATACTCATAGCACACCGTCGGCGAAAAGACGACGAGTACGTTAGGCTCCGGTCAGGTAGGTCATATCAGTATATTCATTCTGCTGCTGTTAATGACTGTATCGGCACTAACCTGCACTTCTGTACTGTAATGCTTCTTGTATTACACATCGAAAACCTTTCTTCCTAGTTTAGATCTCGTCATTGCAGCCTCTCTCTGTTTAGTTTCCGAGAGATAAGTTTCCTTTCCGTGCTAGACAATCAACTGGCTAACCAGCATTGGCTGATCGGACAGAAAGGCTCCACGGGCACACCTCCCGGTCTTATTCCTTCGGGTTTACACTGGATACGTGGTGTGTTGGTGGAACTGCAATTGGTGCAGCGCAAGCTAGTTGCAGTGATGGCTAAGCGCAGGCGTCCTTTGGCTTCGGTCACTGTGACAGGCTAATCCGAATCGGATGCCGCCTACCGTGTGTGTACACTCGTGACATCCTTTTTGAGAGGTGACCGAAACTCGTGAAGTCTAATCACTCGAATTCGATCAGTTACTCCGAGTGCTTAGTTGCTGCTGATAAGGAACTTGGGTGCACTAATTCACATACCTGTCAATAAACACCGTGCGGTTCAGAAATCATGAACACAAGAACAAAATTTATCCGCGACAACTGCACGTCACCTGTTTGTATCCTGAAGTTCAAAGCAGTGATGCACACAAACTGCGTGGGAGTTCGAAGCGTATACAATGGATTAACGATCGGCAAATCAGTGGATAGTCTGAGCGATTTCCACACACGCTTTCGTCAGTGAACGGAAGTGACTGAAATTTGAACTGTTTCTATGATGACCGTGTTCATTGTGCTTGTGAATGTGCAATAGAACAGGATGGCCGCGTGTAGCACGATTGACTATATTGCAGAACATCTAACCAACCAAACGTTCGCTTCACTTGCATACCGGCCCCTCCATTCCTGGTCCCTGATGATCTGTAATATTTCCAAATCAATTATGAACTAGTGAGTTCCGTTCAACACTAATGACGCTGTGGAAACAGTAAGCGGTAAGAATCCATATATTCCCTTCCTTTCGCGAACATTCACTTCACGTTGCTCAGTGGATATTGTTTGGGTAGGATTTCAAATAATGTAGTAGCAGTATATGTCCGGGAATCAATGAGACTGTGAAGCATCCTCGTAACAGCCACCACTACATTTGCATTCACATTCTCGCAACCTATGTTTATCGCTGCTTCTCTGGCGAGGCACCCACTGAATTACTCGATTCTACGAAAGTAATGTCATGTTAACGGTTCCCACAAAGCGTGCAAACGACCATCATCGTCCGAAGTTGTTGGTAAGCCGATAGATGAGAATATTATGTTTAGAATGCGAAGGTGTCCGTGTACGATGCGAGTCGACCTTGAGTTGTAAATGTGAGATGGTTACATTTTGGATGAGGACAGCATATTGGACTAGGGGTGCACTGTGAATTTGTTGAGCGCGAAAGCGATATCTTTTGCTACAGTCATAACCTCCAGGTCTCAATTCGGCCAGAATGAATTGCAAGAGAAATGAAATGTGTCTACTCGGTGCTAGAAGGAACGACTCAGGCGAGGATTTTCCCATCTAGCGGTTGCGTACACACATTGAACATAATGAGTGCACAATGTTTGACTTTTATTCTAACATGCTTTGGATAATACTGTGGAAGAACCGATGACCATGCGGAAGTTGTGAATGAATAGAACCTGACACTGAATGACAAGCGGACAGGAAACCTGTGTCGGACAGTAGCAACAAGTAGTCGACCTCGGTTTTATTGAGCAGAACACGGCGAATGAACGATATTCACAATATTGTTTTGAAATTACCTGCCCTATCAAAAAATGCGCAGCCTGAACTTCAATAATTGACGTAACATTTTATGTTGAGTGGCATTCATTACCCCCGCCACAGGTTGAACGGGACTGCGGGTTCTTGAAATCTTTTTTGGGTATTATTTATAGTCTTGAATTCCTCCGAATGACGCTTGTACTTTCTTGGTTCGAATTCGAATCTAGAACGGACTCATTGTCTGAATTCATATTGGAATTTGGAATGAGCTGACCTGCATCTTCAAAACGTATCTGTTCGACGTGTGACTATATACGGGTAAATTATCAACATCTAGAATTCGGTATAAGCAGTTACCAGGATTTTTTAGAAGTAACCCAAATGGCGGTCTTAAGACATCACCACGATGAAAGGTGAGTTCAGAGGATTGAATTGTGATACTCATCATCATCATCATAGACAGCAACACATCAGTGGTTAACACTAATGCTTAACTGCCACACAACCATGAAGAAAAAGCAAACCCTATATAGAAAGAGAGGAGGAAAAAGAAGGGGACGGGAAGGGACCTAACTACTGAAAATGACTACGTCCCTATTCAAACACCCAGCATCAAGGTGCCTACACCTTGCAAACAACACAACCGAGCTGCAAGTGAGAGTAAGGCGTCATCAGCGAGACAGCTTCCTTACGGCTTTCACTGCCCCGCGTCATTAAATGCACTCACTTCACAGACA
>QNGE01003420.1:2413-84524 GCA_008508345.1 Paragonimus westermani | reverse complement strand
ATGTCCAACAGTATAATGATAACCGCCTCACCGGCGTCAGTAAATTCTGTCACACGGTTAAGAAATTCTAGCTGGCATGCCATGCAAGAACGCTTGTTAAGAACCCCATGTTGGGAGTGGTTTATAAGGTTTCGTGATAACGGAACTTTGACCATGCGGCATTTTATTATCCTTCCCAACACTCTTGAACAAATTGAAGTATGGTTAATGGGATAATAATTGCTGACTTCATGCCTTGAGCCTTTTTTTATAGCTGGGCTTAGTTGTAGAGCTTTCCGCTGAAGAGGGAAGGAACCTGATTTTAGAGAAAATGTATACATATAAAGCAGAAATAGAGGGATGTCTTCCCTTCCGTATTTTGGAGCAACTGAGTGAATGCCATCAGGACCAGGTAAGTGAGAAGGTTTGAAAATAGCTAACTCAGAGCGTATGAACCATGCATCCACAGGAATATGGTTTAGGAACGTACTTGTACTTACAAGAGGAGGTGGGGGCAGTATGTGTCCTTCACTGTTGAAGGAAGCAGTAAAAACCTCGCAGGTTGTTACAGGATCATCTACAGTGGTTTGCTCCTGCAGTGTCACTGCTGAGATATCAGGGTCTCTACCACTATTCCTACCTCTCATCAACTGAATCAACTCCAGGCTCTTATCTGTGCTGTTAAGCTCACGTTTTTCTTCACTCACGTGGAGCATTTTGATTCTATATCCAATTGCACTTAACATTTCATGCGGTTGCGTAGTAAGAGAGAAGTCGCATGTTTTCCGTTACCGTGATTTAATATTTTGAGTTCACCTTGCTTCTTTGGAGTGAGAATTATGCGGTTACCATACATATTACGGTGTTTTGACTTTTGCAGGGCTAAGATGTCCATACAAGACCTGAAGTGTTCATTAAATGCCTCAGTTGCAATACTAGGATCGGAGGTAAGAAAAAATGTGTTCCATTCCAGAAATCTCAGCAGTGTGGTGAACCCGTTCCGGTCGACGAATTTAGTTTGACAGTAGTGTATGATGGTCGACCCTTCAACAGCTTTTAGGTCGAACATGTGGTTGACTATGTTAAGAAATTGTTCTAAGACGGATACAGTGGCAGAAGCGATGCCTTTTTTAACGATGAGGTCTAAAGTGTGGTCTTGTCTAGTAGGCGCTAAAACATGTTGGCGCCATCCGTTTATTTGGGCACATGAAAGTAACTCAGCTTGATTCGCATGGGCAGTGAAAGAGGTCCATGAGATATTGGGCATGGTAAATTCTTCGCTAATTATTTTGTACTGTGAAGGTAAGGTTGATACATAGTTCACTCTACTAATAATGTTCGTCATATCATCCTGAGTGGCGTTAGGTGGTCTGTAGACACATCCTAAGAGTAATCCACAGGGTCGAGTCAACACTAACAACCACAAGGAGTCACCTGTCATACCAATACATGGCTCATCGAGTGAGGTTGGAAAATCTTCCTCTCTCAAGTGTATTAAACATACTCCTGCTCGTCCTACACCACGGTTTCTGCTGAACATGTGATAACCTACTAGGTTTAGTTGTGTGTCCGGAGTCTCAGGGGCTCACCAAGCTTCGGTGATTAGAATAATATAAGGAGTATATAAGAAGATAAAGGATCTAAATATATGCATCTTATTAATGAGCGAATGTGCACTGGAAAGGAATAAACTTAGTGCATTTTTCTTGTTCGGCAACATTTTTATATCTTTAAAAATGTCTAAAGCAGAAATATCTTTGTGATCTGAAGACTCTGGTGATGATTCTTGGCCTGATGTCCCTAAAGTGAGCTCATTAGAGAATGATTGGTTGTTACCTGCGTTCGAGCCCAGAAGAGAGTGTTGGAAAAGTGCAAGTAAGGTATGGTTGGGTAGTTGAACAATGGGGGACGGAGTTAGCAGAGGGGGTTTGAAAGGTATTTGACCCGCTAAAAAGGGTAAGGCTGAGGAGAATTGGTCATGCCCGCCTGCTCGTTGTCAACGAAGAGATCGCGGGTTGCGTTTAAAAGAGCATTCGAAGTGTAGGGTCCACCCGTATTGAAAGGGGTGTTGAACATACGGTAAACAACTTCAGGGGGCTTCGGTTTAGCCTTACATGAATAAATGCGACACGCAAGAGACTGTTGTTACAAGACAGAGACCTGGAATTGGAGGTGGGTAAGATATGCGCCTTTTTAATAGCCAGGTACGAGTTTGCATTTTCTTGCCTGTTTATTCCCTTATGACGCACAAGAGGAAAGCTCAGGCGACCCTTAAGGTGGTGATTTGGAGAGGATTTGTTATCGCCGGCACCCTATCGGTGGCCGGTTCGTAGTTTCCTACGGGATTGGTTCGAATTTGAGACACCGACGTGTCTTTGATTAATAGACTGCATGTGTCCTGTCCTATCCGAGCCAGTTTCCGCGCAGAAAGGTTGCGGTCTAGACGCACCATTGAATTCTATATGAACACCGTCATTCGTATGCCGGTTGGTTTCTCGACCGAGGTAACCTCAGCGCTCGGCACGCTGTTGGAACTGTCAGGATTTACTGTGAGATCAACCAGGTCAGCGAATTTGTTCTCTTTGATGGCGTTAGCATTTTTGGTGGGCTCATTGATGCATTCGGGCGTGGTGCAACACAGCCATACTGCGCGATCTTTGGAACCCAGTTTATCATCTTTGGAAATCGTTGTACCCTGGTTCGATGCATCCTGGATCACATGATTAGAGACGGAGGCGTAAGTCCTGCCCAATGAGAGCTTTTGACATTCTCTTTCGAGGAGCGTTCTGTCCTCCGTAATTTTTAACAGGTTAAGCGAGGCTTTAGACTTGATAAGATCCTGGCTCTGTATGAACCGTTTTGCGATTGCCTCGCTGTGCAATTTGAATAATAGTGGGCAGCAGAATTTTTGCGTCTTCTTACGATGACGGTTGCAGGTATATGATGTTGGGTGTATACCAGTAACCTTCGAGAGTGTCTTTTTAATGTTTTCTCAGTGCAGCTTGTCTGGCACATTGACTACGATGACATTGTCTGAGCAACGCATCCGTTTTGTGATTTGTCATCGATGTGTTGCTGAACATACTTGGGATCCATATGTCATTCATCTTAGGACTTTCGGGCACTTCAAAAATGTAAGACAAAGAGACAAGACTCGATTTTAGGGAATCAAGTGCAGTATGACTTGCTCTTGATTGGGCGAGCTCTGCTTCTAGTTTAGATACCTTAACAAATATGTCCGCCAATACAATATCTACAGGAACAGAATAGTTCTTAGTCTGAGGGGTGGCAACCACCGGATTATCTTCACTCCCTTTAAAGGCACTAACCTTAGCAGAGCCTACACAAGTTCTGGACCTAGAGCCTTTGCCTGAAGGACGATCAACATCGGCTCTAGTGCTCGATATTGTGGATTTGGCACCAGCGGATCCTGTATGACGAGTGATTTTGGTCACCATGTTTCGTGGATATAATTAATTTTTCTGGTAGACTTGGATGTAAGTGGAATGTGACCAGACGATATAAAATAATAGTATCACCGATAACAATTATGAGAGAAACTTCAAATTAAACATTTACACAGTGATTACTTGTGTAGCAGGCAAGCCGGACGTTCAGGCTTCGTGTACCCGATACACTCGTGAACCCACTTCGTGCAACGTGGAGACACTGGGGGGACAGCGTTCCTCAGAAGTACAAGATTTCAACAATAGTCCTGCAAAAGAAGATAACAGAAACAAGCGTGAGCTAGAGACCCAGTAAGACATGCACACGACTTACACGAACGAAATTCAAAATGGCGTCCACAGCGAGCCGCGTAACAATGCACCCTCCTCAGATGAACACCGCCCCAATATTCCAAGGCCTATGTGAACCGGCCAGTGCCAGTGGTGTCACAGAATATTTGGTACGTGCTAAGAGGTTGCGTTTTGTATGGGCGTGCGTGAACTGTGTGTGCGATTGCAACGTGCGGACCCAGTGATGCTTGATCAGACCAAACTGTGATAATCAGGAGTTCTTAATGGTATAAGCACCAGTTGGTCATGTCGACACAAGCTGAAGAAAACCATCCTGGCAAGGTCGCCAAAATGTAACAGGCAAGCAGAACGTTCTGACTCCGTGTACCCGACACACTCGGGAACCCACTTTGTGCAACATGGAGACACTCGGGGATAGCATACCTTAGACCTTCCGGGTTCCATCAATAGCCCAGTGAAAAGAGACAACAGAAACAAGCTCGAGCCAAAGGCCGAGTAAGACATGCACACAAACGAAAATCAAAATGGCGTACAAAGCATGCTGCGTCATACATGACCATTAAGAACACCGTTCGAAACGAGCAGAATATTTGTGCAAATCCGTCACTAATCTTACTTGCAGTTCGACACTCTCACACGCATAACCAAGTAAGAAAATTAATCGTGCACGAAGGCTGCAATCCACCCTAACAACCCAGAAAAAGTTTTGTTCGCTTCTAGTTTGGCTAACAAACAAGCAAACACATAACCGGGTGGTTTGCCAAAACAACGGGGATAATTCACTTTCTTGCCTTTGTCTAGTCCTTCGATTATTCCACGTGAAAGTAGTCTGAAATCAAATTTTCTTTGACGAGATCTTGGTGCTGAGACCGGTGTGGTTTACTATATAATAAATGAACCACCACTTTATTTGTTGAAAGCAGATGAATCACTTTTGGGGTGATCACTGTGAAATTGGATGGAGCATTATTGAACCGTTTGCTAACGATTCAAATCCACACTGAGTTACGCGTAATCTGTTGATCCAGTAAATGCCTCTCAATATTCAACGACAGAGATAAACTATCCTCAAAACGGTTAACGAGAAGGCGCTCGTGATAACTGGATTTAATACGGCACTAATTGAATCAATGTACAATAAAATCGTCTCTCACCTCGAATGTGAAAATCCTCAGAAATCAAACAAAGAAAGTGCCCGCGCAACAAATTGACGACCAGGCACCGATCAACAATGGTGGACGATGAAACGGGTTGAGCTCACTCAAACAAATGGTCATTGGTTTGGTCAGAGCGAAACGACTGTTCATACATCGAAAAATGACGGAAATCATAAGTTACTCGAGAAGAAATATGGAAGAAAAATGTCTAATTTCGGCATTTAGAGGTTTACAGGGTTGGGAGTAAACAGGGATAAGGGAAACGGTCAAAGTAGGTTGCGTAAGAACAAGGAGGAGTAATGTATCTCATTTGGGGAAGAGAGTGGAGCGTAGGGCGACTTTCAACATCGAGCAAACCTCAGCAATCTCAAAATAACGCAACAAGCCTTGACGAACTCAACACTGGCCGCAGACGCTCACTGCCTCATCCAATCTCTGCTGAGTCCCTGTGGCGCTAGACCTAACACGTGTCGTTATCTATAGGACCGAGTAAAGCACAGTGTGAAACAGTCAGTTTTCAGGAATTCAGAAAAAACGGACAATACAAAAAAGAAAACGGGCACTATGTTTCCCAAGCAATTCATTACGTAAAAAATCAGTATGTTATTCAGAAACGAATAGCGGTAACTTTATGCAATCTTTTATTCTCATGGCACCAATAGGGCATAACCATGAGTAGACAATGATAACGAGGAAATTTTTACCAAATTTCTTGTGACCCGATAGATTCAATGGGTTTAGTGAGTTAGAGACTGAAGTGGGAAGTAGGGTCTTTTGAGAACCCTGCAACTTGTTGTCTAGAATTTGATGGTCCTTAGCAATTGGCTGTAGTGAGGAAATTGTGCAGTACTCGAACTAATGCAGTGAATGTTGTTCAGGGCGAGTCTCAAAAGTTACTACGGAGTTAGACGGGACAAAATGGGCAGGTAAAGCATTCCAAGCCTTGCAAACGTGCAGTGAGAAAGAGGTATGTTTACACTTTGGTCTGCCATGTCGAACCTCCGGTTTTGGGGGGTCCCCAGCGGTGTAGATCTACTTCCCCTGTTGAGCTTAAAGTGGCACGAATAGGCAAAAGCTTTCATTGTCGATGAGGTCGAAACTAGTTCACGTCTAATCCACAGATACTCCAAAGAATATACGCTCGCAGGTTCGACACTTTCTCCATACAGCTTTGTGTCCGGACCCCAGACTGCCCTAGTGGATTGCGTTGCGCAGTCTTTGGCAGCGGCCTGTCACTNCATTGCCTGGTCGGATTCTACCGCCAAGATGCAGTGCTCCATCTACCAACGCTGACAGCAAACTTTCAAGTCTACCCACCTTACGAGGATTTACGGTGGACGATCTCAGGACCCTGAGTTCCTTGGAGAACTCGCGCTATTGCACGAGCTTCACTAGTTTGAGACAAAAAGGCATTGATTCCGCACGTACAAAGGGTTCCTACGCTGATTGACGCGCTTCTTCCGGTGGATGTAACCACGGACACAAAGTTAGCGTAACGTGTCAACCAAGCAATGGCCCGCAGTAATTTAGTCCAACTGGAGTATCTCGGTACCAGCTGGTCCAGTATAAAATTAAAGTCCGATTTCGTGGTAATCGCACGAGTGCGCCTAATTTTGGGGTCTTCCTCTAACAAGCACAAGGTTGGCATTTTCTGCCAATGTTCTACTGTGTTCAACAGAAAGCTGGGGCCCCGTAACCAGAGGTTCATCTCCTTGGTCAAGGTATGTGACACTACCCCAGACGCCACATCGACGTGATTTAATTCTGAAGGCAAACGGCTCCACTGTGAGACAGAAGTGAGTTCGTGGATGAGTCCTACACGAGTGGCAACGAAAGTTGCCACACGCGATGAGGTGTTCTGTAGATATTGCAATATTATTGTAGAATCTTTCAATAGTAAAACGTTACGTATTGGAGTCAACTCACGAATAAGTAAGTACATTGGTTTGGACGATAAAACGGCTGCCTTTATCTCCTTATTGTTGTACAATATCCATCTATCTTGTCTCCACGGCAAACCTATCTTAAAGTGACCATGCCTGGGTATCACACTGCTATTTGTCACATTCGATGCTCGCTTGTCCTCCACAGAAGGCTCTTTGTTCAGTGTAATCCAACTCACACATCCTGCGGATCTGATCATCCAACGAGATCGGATGTACTCCAATGAGGTTCACGCAATGCTCATCTCGGGCTTTGGCGCGACACGGACCTCGGAGTCTCCAACCGAGAATGGTCTAACTCACATAGGGCTCATTGATACTGCCCAGTCTCTGTTCCAGAACCCAGTGTGCTTCAGGGATATCGCATCCTATCAAAGCCCCACACCAGTTCCAGTTAAACTCTTAAAAAACACCCTTTAGGTGAGTCCACCTATCCACTTCTGGCTGGTGGACAATGTCAGCCTGAGTCAGTGGGAGTTGTTCCACTGTATAAACTGAATCGGCTGTGATAGAATGCTCCTGATCCAACGATTACAACTCAATCGATACCCTACTGCATGATGTTGCAGAAGTTCCGTGTAGAGTACGGAACANCTGCCCAGTCTCTGTTCCAGAACCCAGTGTGCTTCAGGGATATCGCATCCTATCAAAGCCCCACACCAGTTCCAGTTAAACTCTTAAAAAACACCCTTTAGGTGAGTCCACCTATCCACTTCTGGCTGGTGGACAATGTCAGCCTGAGTCAGTGGGAGTTGTTCCACTGTATAAACTGAATCGGCTGTGATAGAATGCTCCTGATCCAACGATTACAACTCAATCGATACCCTACTGCATGATGTTGCAGAAGTTCCGTGTAGAGTACGGAACATCATCTGGTAGGGCTGCCCTGCAGACCAATTCTCCTTGCAATAAATTCATCTAGCAATGTAGTGTCAAACACGTTATCCAGAAAGGCATACGTTGTCGCTGACGCGTTCGGGCCAACCAACCTGATCGAGACGAATCATAGACACACGCCGTTTATATTGGACGTAGCACCGCACAAGGATGACTTTGTCGTTTCCTCTTTACCTAGTTCGGGCTTATCCTCATTAACCAACGTATGAAGGCGTCGACCACAACCCAATACCGCACATCGTATCTGTAATCTACAGGGCTTGGCCATGTGATTCGCTTTTAGGCAAACAAAACAGCGTCCGGTGTTCTTCAGCATTGCTTTGCGTTGATCCAAAGACTTATCGCTGAACCAACCACAATCGGGTATATCGTGATTTCCCTTAAAACCGGACACTTCAAGTTCACGTTCTCATAAGGTACACATACTTCGACGTTGCATCTTGAGTATGTGCTTCCAGAATGTCCAGAGGATGATGACCTACTCGCTCTGCTTTCTGAGCGAGCAGCCAACTGGCCATACTGACTTGCAATGACTACCATTCTTTTCTTTACAAAATGCAACAAATCGGTAAAATTTTGTCCCTTCGCACACTCAGTTATGCTCTCGGAAATTTCTGCCCATCATAACTGCAGACGGTGAGGCAATCGTCCAAATGTTTTACTGAGGGCTATTGTGCAGTTTAGCTCTGCACCGTAACCTAGCTAGTCCACGCAAGCCATCAACGTCGCCAGCGACTAACTTAAGACCCATGAAAACCTCTTTGCTTACCGCTTGCAAAATATCATTTCGGCTGCCAAATTGCTGGTGCAAAGTTTTCACAGCCTCTGTAAAACCCACCTCATTTGGCAAGAATGCACAATCACCACCTTTGCTCTACCATAACAATGATGCAACAAGTACGAAAGCTGCGATCCTTCGCCAACTAACTTGTCTACCACGTTACCTCCAAAATTTCTGAGAAAGGTAAAGTAGTTCTTCGGGGACCCATCGAAACTATGTACTTCAAATTTCGGGAGACTAGCTCCAATAAACAAAGGTTTAAGGGCCCGCTCTAACGATTCGACAGGGTGTAAACAGAAGGGGTTTGTTTCAGAGGCCCGCTGGTCAACAGGAATGCGTGGTGTACCAAAATTTGTACCGGCTCTCGGGACGGGCTAGGATTTCTCCACATTACCCTGTCTTTTAGGAAGTTCGGGCACTCTACGGCCTAGTTCCAGCTCCTCTGCCTTCAAGATCAGCGCTTCCTGTAATGGATCATTAGAAGCTTCACAAGAAACATTCGTCAGAAGACGATTAAGCAAAACGGGCAGAAAGGCTCTGGATTTGGACATACTTCCCATCTTCTCCGATAGGGCAACCACCGACACTATCGCTATCCCTGAGCAGTATCCATGTTTAGTTCTAGGGTCCCCAAACACATAACAACCATGCTCGGCAGCACTCTGTTCATGTAGGACCCCATCATTTACAGAGTTTTCAGAGATACTTAAAACATTTGGCATGAAAGGATAGTTCGTAAACTTTAAAGAATTAGGGTTAATAGAAAGGGGGACACCAACGTAGTTATGGATATCCAAATGATTATCAGTCGACATGGGGAATGGTTCACGAGATATTGTAGCAGCCTCCGTTGGTAAAGAGGTACTTGATCGTCCAATGGCAGAACGTTGGTACATGATGGCGGGATCAGCCTTGCATATCGTGAGTAACCACGCACGATCGAAGGCCGGTTGACTGCGGCCTTCGCGACATAAACGTGTGTGATGACTTCTGCCATATCGAGAATCATGGACCTTAGTACGTCTACAGTCTAATCGCCGCTAGATGACACAGGTGACGATCCTGGAAATAATACAACCTCACTAAAGTAGGCAAGGCTGAAAAGTAAGGATCGACAGGCCTTCCGAAGATTACAACCATCCGACGCACGATAGAGCTTCTCCACCCATACCGCCTAAAATTCTTCTCCCCCTGGCACGGTCACACCTTGAACACGCATCGGCATATTTGCCGGCAAACTATGTCCTTATACTTGTTATTGAGAACTGCAGCACAACATACGACAGGAGATTGCGCACCAATGACCTTAGCCTCAGGCGACATTTCAGGCAGTTATTTACTCCGGTCGACAATTAGATGCCTATCTTTCGTTCGGAATTCTTGGAACAAGTGTAACCTGCGGATATCCTTCAAGGGTGGAGATTAGTTGCTGAAATTGTTGCTTCTTGGTTCACGAAACGCACACGTAGACCAACTTGTTCAGAATGACCCCTTTCAAGTCGGGTACCCTGCAATGTTTTTGTTCACTCTCAATTAATTTCTCCAGCTTTTGCAATTATAAGATTCCTCCATTACGATAACGAACGTTGTGCATCACCATCCTACCCGGATGGACACGCCAGTGCATACAAACCAGATTCCGCTAACTCCCACATGGACCGGGCGGAAGTGGAACAACAACTGGTAATCTTAACTACACATAGTACCCAAAAGTACTCCCGATGATTAAAAGTCGTGACTGTTGACGGGCCTTGAAAAAAGCATCGGTTTGTGTTCACCGCCCGGTTCCGTATATTTGATAATTCTCCTTGATGACACACGATGAGAAAATGACAGAGCCGGACCCTCTCCCGGTACACCACATCCAAGAAAAGTTAAAGGACGGTCTGCAAACAGAGGTGACGGCATCATTCTGAATTTACAGTGTTCATAATACCGTCGGCGCCACTTGACGCGGCGCATACGACCTGACGCTCCACTGAATAGGTCTCGGGCTCATCAGAATTTGCACACGCCTACCTAGTTGACTTTTAATTACCAGCAAATAAAAGACAGAGCATCCAGTACACGTTCACTAGGTCTCAACTAGTTCAAACGTATGACGATGGTATAATCACACGCAAACATTTTCAGAATTTTGACGCTAGATTTTCATAGACAATAAATTGGACCTGGGATACGTAACCCTCACCTTAAAATTGACTAACCACACGGATGCCTCAAAATCTGTCAGCCTCTTTGCCGCTTCATTCCTAACTGTTCCACTGTGTTAGGTTTTTCGACAAATGTACTGCAGACTTCAGGATACTGCGAAACTGACAATACTTGCGATGCAAACAATTGATGGGGTTGAGACAAATTTACGTAGGGCAGTCACCACTTATTATCAGAATTCGAATCGGCAAAGTAGATTTCTCCAGGTCT
This sequence comes from Paragonimus westermani, assembly GCA_008508345.1. Taxonomy (NCBI): domain Eukaryota; kingdom Metazoa; phylum Platyhelminthes; class Trematoda; order Plagiorchiida; family Troglotrematidae; genus Paragonimus; species Paragonimus westermani. The sequence goes on along the minus strand of QNGE01003420.1, from coordinate 73,585 downwards.
GATAAGTTTATCCCAGTGGTTGGCGGTGTCTTCAGTGCACTACGACTAACAGTTTCCGATCAGTTACTTTTTGCTAGCGCAAATTTTATTCCACAAAAACTATAACAAATTATGAACTGCTTGCCACTTATCTTGGTGTTCAACACTTCCGACACTTGCTGGCAGCTGGACGTATAACAATTACTTTTGCCATTATTCCAACTGGCACCCCACTATATATAAACAGAAGCTCTCATGAGGTTCCGATATTCCTGGTGTATGACATCTCAGGGGATTCTTGTTGTGTTGCCTACCTTTTCAATAGCAGAACTCCCGGAATAAGAACCGATTCAGACACTTCATCTCCCTCTTTTACTTACACGGAAGTTCTCCAATGGTTGGAGTTGAGTTTTCTATCATTTCAAACTTATGTCAACGAACAACTGGACATTACTGCCGGCAACGTTATTCTCTATGCTGCAGACTCAAAAGTCTGTATGTTAGTGACCCTAGTGTTTTACAGATTAGTCTTGGTGTGATTAAGCTATGGTCGGACGATTGCGTCCTTGGTATATGTGATAATAAACGTGCACGTACGTCACTCAGTTGAGAACCTAGCAACGTCTTCGCGGTTCATAAGATTTTCAGCATAATTATTATAATCGTAATAATGGTATATTTCTCAACCCATTTGTGAGAAGCAGGCTCAGATAAGCGTGGTCAGTACAGACATTTTAACGTGAACTACATAACGTACACTTAATTGTTAATTGTACAAGACACCAACTCTGGAAATAGAGTAATAAAAATGACAAAATAATATAGGAAATCTCTAGTTTATGAAGAGACAGATGTCTCACTTGCTTCTAAAACAATAGTTCCCAAGATTTCAAATATTCGGTAAAAAATGTCAAGTTGTTCCATCAATTGTTTCTTCACAAGGCTAACGTTGGCTTTATGTTCAAGGTCATGCTAGCAAAGGGATTTTTCAGGAAGAAGAAAATAAATAGTCGAAGAATTTCGCCATCACTCGATGTGGATGGCCTCGGAAAAATATGTGGAAACTTATGGGAAGATGAGGAAAGATAGGTGGCTACCAATTTTTCCGGAAAAATGGACGATCTTCTAGACTGAACTCCATTATTTTCTCAAATCAACGTGATTTCACGAATTGCCCAACCAGTATGGGATTGCAATTTTCCGGACGTTATGGAATGTTGTCTCGCGTTAGAATTTATCGTGAATTCTTGAATGGAAGGCAAAATTACGTGATAAGCAGAAGAATGTAAAATGGTCATGTCAAGTGTGACGAATAGTGGAATGTGACATTTTCTGGCTTAATCTTTTATATAGAATTCACAATTTTGTGCTAGTCAGTTAAATATATACCTCCAACAAATATTTGTTTTCGTATAACGCGGAAAGTGATCGATTCACAGATTATCCTAGTATGACTACAGCCGAATTCCGATGTCGATTTAATATGTACGGCCGTTGTGTAGAATGGAAAGATGATTAGCAACACGGAAAGATTATCAGGTGGTCTGTAAGATTAGGAAGAAGCACGTATTTATATGTAATCATATGAGGCGAACAGGTTAAGCTATTTATATATTCTCTAAACTTTTTCAACTTGCGCAGCTATTGCGTAGCGGTTGATAGCTATACAGAGCTGACATTCCTTGAGTATACAGTAAGATTACCAGGATGGTTTGGTTACTACTAACTGGGACGTTCAAGATGTCATATGTTGGCTGTAGTTCTGTCATGCAGCTGCAATTTTTCGACAGAGCTGTGTACAAGGTCTATCCTGCTGGAAAAATGAGGAATTTCTCAAATGGCTAAATTGATAGCTTTGATCAGTTCGAAGTGTGTGGCGTTACATCCTGTGGTATAGATTCACCCTCCGTTATGATTAAATTAGATCAGATGGTTAGATGTTATTGGGTCTGTTTTCAAATATATCGTCTTCAGGCAGGCAAAGTTTGAAAAGCAACATGACGTTCTTTAATGTCAGGAGAGTTTCTAAGCTTCGTTTGAATTGATGTATATTCTTACTGGTTCTAATTGCATGTTGGATATTGTTCCAAATGTAGGCATATTTCACTAGGAAATAAGTTGAACGGAGTTTTCTAATGGATTTGAGATTTAGGTCACGGAAGTCGATCAGGAAGAGAACCTAGACACCTGGATGTCTTCCAACACAACCCTAGCGTATCATCATAAGATGGTCGCAAAAAGGGATTTGCTCCCTTCAGGATGATTAAGAGCACTTTTCCGCATAGAAAGAAGGGTGTTTCAAGCATATCACGGGATTGATATAAAACCGCTCCTTGGGCGTGCCAGTCAAGTTGTACAATGGTGGAATGCTCGGTGCTATGCGTGTCCAGTGTACGAAACGGCATGTGCCAGTCTCGAATTGAACTCCTTACTCAAATTTTAGCGACCCGGCGACATTTTACTGCTTACACGCTGCTATTCTGACGTAGGCCATTCAGAACAGTATTTTACTGCGGCGATTGACAACAGGCGAAGGGGGCATGCTAGCATAGTTTACAAGCTCGTTACAGGACCTTCCTCAGGAGACACTTCTCTATGCAGGGTTATTAACTGCTGTAGTTACATTCCTTGTGAGGTTGTAAGTCGCCCTTATAGGCATTAGCGGACTCTCACACAATTAAAGCCAAACCAAACCCCGACTTTTTCTCTGCAATTAGTACTTCCGGTAACACAATACATTTGTCTGGCGCGTGTGTGAATTTTTCAGCGTGGTTTAAATTTTCTGAGGCTAAAGAATATAGGATTGTTTAGAATCTACATCAATAAATGCTTTGTACGTATAATCGGTGAATTTTGCGTTCGATCATCATGTTGTATGTTTTTCATGGAAGCCATTATTAGATGAAATCTGGTACTGATGGGGAGCGTTTCTCTGGTTAATAACGTGTGAACAACATCGTACTACGAAGTCAGGCCCTACCAGTTGACGCTTGTGGTGGACTTTTCCGTCGTACGTCCTCGCCAGTCACCCTTCAACTAGACATCTGCCTCAAGTGGAGCCGTTCAAACACGTTAAAACATTGTCATGAAGCGTCGCCCTGTGAAGTGCAGACAGAGTCCTCCTCAAAGATTATCAATGGGAAGTGAAGCGGATTTTGCGTGTATTCTGTCGTCTTCGGATATCTACAGCACATCAACAAAGATGGTCACCGAGCTACTGCTGCATGCGCGAGACCAACATCCTGTCGACACACAAGTGTTGATATAATTGCGAGAATCCTGATGATTTTGTCAAGAATTGTTGCGTTATTTTGAGATTGCTGAGGTTTGCTCGATGTTGAAAGTCGCCCTACGCTCCACTCTCTTCCCCAAATGAGATACATTACTCCTCCTTGTTCTTACACAACCTACTTTGACCGTTTCCCTTATCCCTGTTTACTCCCAACCCTGTAAACCTCTAAATGCCGAAATTAGACATTTTTCTTCCATATTTCTTCTCGAGTAACTTATGATTTCCGTCATTTTTCNAGATTACGCGTAACTCGTTGTGAACTTGAATCGTTAGCGAACGATTAAATAGCCGGTCGGTGTAATAAATATCCTTGCAGAACGGCTCAGATTGCTATCATTGTCAGAATTAGTATCTGTTGAAATGCACTGGCGTCAGCGAACAATGATACAAGTAGCCTGCTTCATCTCGTTTCCATCTGCATGAACTGCAGGTTGGACAAGGACTAAGGCGTTGCTTCGCCGCTGATTGGTCACGTGCGCACCTCAAGAAGTGAAGTGACGCGGAAAACCTGCGACCGCAAATAAGGTGCTCTTCTCAACTGTCTACCTGCCTCTGTTTCTTACTCGGGGAGAAGGGTGGATGGGTACCAACTGGCTTTGTCTGAAATAAATTTAGACCTGCAATCCCTACATAAGTACATAGCGCTTTCTCTCTGGTGTTGCAATCACCACAAGGCAGTTGCCCCATCAACTGCACACATAGCAGAGGCTGAGATAAAAATGAGGCAGAGAACTCTTAGAGAAAGAAGGAAATGTTGCGGATAATCGGCTGTATAAGACAACTCTCCTTTCTAGGTGATTGTGACAATAAGACGAGACAACATGGTCAGGTAAAGTATTCCAAGCCTTGCAAACTCGCAGTGAGAAAGAGCTATGTTTGCACTTTGGTCCGCCATGTCGAACCTCCGGTTTCGAGGGGTGGTCACCCGTGTAGGAACTTTCAAAAGTAAAACCGCATCAAGTTTTTGTCCCTCTCTTTCACTTCTGGAGAAGTTCTGCAAGAGTCGGCGCGAGATTGTGGGTTATTCCTGATGTTCATCAGCGATTTTCCGGGTAATATTTTCAGCAACGCCACCCTCTACGTCGACGACTTGAAAATCTGGAATGCAACTGTTTCCGGTGCACTAATGCTTGGTCTTGACACAATTAATCTCTAGCCGGAAGACTGGAGTCCCCTGCCAAATTACGATGAGTTAGCTCATGTGTTACTGTGTGGATATTTTGGCAATGTCTTAGTGATTCATAAGGCGTTCAGTACATCAATTATCATGAAAATCGATCTGAAGTAAGATCTGGTCATTTGGCTGTCTATCTTATCTTTCGCGTATCAACATGAAATGACGGCAAGAAAGGAACTTGCCACCCTTAGGATGATTAGGCGCACTTTTCGCCACACAGGCAAAAAACGATTCAACCGATTTACGGACCTTATACAAGACAGCCGCTTGAGTATTAGAATCAGGTCGTGTATACCACCTGTGGAAAGATATATCAACTGGCATGCGTGTCCAGCGCGAGGCTACCATACTAGTCACAGTCCTAAGAAACGTCGCGTACAAGTCTCGGCTGGAAAGTGTTGATTTGCATCCATTTAAATTCTGATGACTCCACGATGATTCAATGCTCACACACTTCTTCTGACTCGGTCTCGTAGAGCTGTTCTTCACTGCACCTCATGACGACCTTTTCGGAGACACACTTCTTTGCTTGCAACTCTTCAGTGTTAATGGTCCGCAAACAGGGAGTGTGTAGCTTATTATCAGCGGTAACATACCTGCATCTCTGGTGTCAGCCAGAACTCGCTCTAACGGTACCTACGATGGGTTGTGGCTTGAGGTAAAGATGTCATCAGGCAAATCCACCACGCTAGGTTTCATATACATGCAATATATATTCACAATGTGTACACTAATCACGCTCTCCCAAGTTCGTTTCTCACAGACTCGATGAGTAATATACCATTACTATTATTATTACCTTGGATTCTTTTCACCTCAACTGATCGACGAACTTGAAAATCTTTGGAGAATTCGACTGATGCTATATATTGGAAGACTTCGATGCACATAACATCGTTCAGGGAACACAAGTCTGTACCCCTGGTTCAGGCTGCTTCTTCTGGACGCTGCTTCGACCGGTCTCCGATCAGTTGTGCTTGTCAATTTACGCACCGGATGTCTTTTTAAGCTGAATATGGTGTTTTTCGCCCCAAAACTAGACATCAGTTGCGCGGATATTAACCTCTATTACGGGTGTCACCTTGCGTTGTTGGGTTTATGCCAGGCGAAAAGTGAACCGCGGATAGAAACCACTGAGGTTCGACAGAGAGGGGAAACCGAGAACATCTTCGACTAGGGCAGTAGCACAGTCGCAGTTGCTAAATACTGGTGGAAAATTGGAGACACCGTGTTGGCTCTCGTGGGACACTCTGAACCAATGTCTCTTGGTCGTCCCCATGCCAAACGGCTTCCTTGGTTCGACGTTGAATTGTGTGCCATTCTCAGGCGCATTGGGTGGGGGTACAGGGCAGACAAAGTTTCCTACGTCGCACACCACAAATGTGGAGCTGGATAGCCTTCAACTGTATGAAGATAGGCTGACAACGCAATCGAGATCAGCACCAAAGAAATTCTGGGAGTACATCCATGACGCTTCAGAACCAAGAAGGAAATCCCAGCACTGATGGATCGGCAAAAAACAAAGTCGTTTAGGACTTTGGAAAAGCTCAGCCAGTGGCTCGACATCAGACTTCCATCCATTCCCAGGATAACACCCAGTCTGACTTGCTGGACGTTGATGAACCGCGTTTTGTCACACTACTCTTCTATCTTGATGAAGAAGAATGCGAGTTGAGGTGGATTAGTGCAAACAGGTCTCCCGGCCGGGTAAATACTCACCTTTTGTTGTTGGATGAACTGGTGATGGAATTATCCGTGTCTCTGAATGGACGATATCAACAGTCCCTTTTGAAAGGCGAACCACTAGGGAATGGGAGACGTGCAGTTATCGTGGTTATGTGCAAAGGGGAAAACGGTCGGTGGCTGCCAACCACCGGCCGATAAGCTTAACTGATATGTTCAGCGATCTAATGGAGTAGTTGATACCCGGTCGACCTCGGAGGCACTTAGGTTTTCAGTGAGAAGTAGTTTGGATTTTTCGGAGTCGTTCTGCTTGGAAAACTTCCTGCCTGCCACAGAACGACGAGTGGGAACGAGAGGTGGAGGCTGGATTTTGGCAGGGCTCTTGGCAGGGTTCAACATGTTCTGGCCAGTTTAATAACGTACGTCCTCAGTTAGCACGTAATAGGCCGAACAGCAGACCCCCTCCATGGCAGGACGTTCGCTGCTGGGGTCAACCAAAAGTTATCGGAGTGGCTGCCTGCTCCTAGTTGTGCTTCAGAGGGATCAGTGCCCGGGCATCTGTTCTATCTGCTTTTCTCCAACAATCTACTGGGCTGGCTGCAGTCGCCCACCCTCATCTTCGCTAATGACATGAAGAGGTGGGAAACGATCTTCTCAGAGAAAGACAGCGGAAGATTGCAACAGGACTTGGACGCGATAGCAAAAAAAACAGTTCAATGGAGCCTGCTTTTAGTTCAACACAAATGCTAGTTCACATACCTGATAGCTATCAGAGATGTTAGGGCACGTTACGCCAGGTGGTAGTTTCTAACGCAGTGAAGTAGCAAACGAGGCCTCCGGGTGTTGGTTTCTCATAACCCCAGAACAAGGGTCTGCACTGCACGGGTATTAGTCAAATCCAGCAGTGCTTGGGACAGTCAGTCGGTCCGTTGATGGTGTGCCGAAGAAGGCTTTTGGTTTACCTTTCTAGTCTCATGCCTGTCCGGGGATAGAAAAAGGTCACGTGGCAAACTTTCCCTGTGCAGAAATCGAGGCTTTAGTTTGAAAGAGTACGCAGAGCGGCCTTGTGTGTGGTGGGTCTCTACTACAACCAACAACTAGAGTGTCTGAAGGGGTTTCCCCAGGGTTATCGGTGACGCCGAGGTGGCCTTATTTTGGTGCGCTACATCTTTCGAGATTACTGGTGGGGGAGCTCAAAGCAGATTTCCTTCTCCGAAATTAGTACAAATTTAGGAGTGGCCTTTCGGCGGTCCTCACGCATCGACTAGGAGTGTTTCACTCTGTATTTCGCCTGCCTTGACAGGTTGTCAATAGCTGGAATGTTCTGCTACTGCAGGTGGCGCTGCCTCCCAGTGGAGTGGCATTCCGGTGGGTCCTAGAGACCCACACGGTGCTGCACTGTAAAAATGAGGATATCCGAATCGTTGCTTATTCCGGTGCCTAGATCCTCGGTGAAGGGGCAAACGCAGTCGGCGACTCTCGCCTTCGTCAATAGACAACAAACAACAACCCCCAACAGGATAACAGGTTACGAAGCAAACATTTGCCTAACCGATACCGGATAATACGAACCGACTGGACTGATGTATCTTGAGCCTCCTCACTGGAACAAGTCTGTCTCAAACTCTACCATGGGGCTGGCCAGGAACTGGATTAAACACAGGCTGACAAACTACCGTTAGCAAGAGTCGTGTTTTCGTCATCTAGTCAGACGGATGGTGTCCTTCTGAAAGCACACAAGCTGTTGGATAACACTAGGGCTTGGGTGTACCCAGATATATCATGGGCCGAACGTCAGAGTGTAAATCAGGCTAGGAAAGAACCTGAGACCACCGACCGGTCTCACAATGTTGCCGTAATAAGTGTCTTCAAGTCTCTTAACGGCCCCCCAGAACACGACAGAGGCTAGTGGCGATTCCTCTCCACTCCATTTGAACATACTAACTTGCGGGTACAATGTGTTCGCCGTATTCTGCGACAGCCTCCATCCGGGCGACGCTGGACCACGACTTCTCAAAATTACTCACCTCGAAACAGCATTGAACATACTAGAGGGGTTCCATCAACGACATTGCCTCATCCCTAGCGGGAGGTCGTTTCACCCGGATATATCCAACGAAGGACGGGACTTATTTAGAACAAAATCAACGTACGCGCATCACTCGATTTGTAAGACTTATTGAGAACATGATTTTAAATGGTTCTGTGAGTTCGACGACATCCATCCTCGTTGGGCTTTGAACGGATTACCTCAATCACAATGCCAGGATGACGTTCATTCACTAACCATTGACTTTGTGAAGTGAACGTGCACGAGTGAGCTTAGTTGGATAAACATATTACTAAAGCTTCGCGAATTTTGTCATTTCAAAAAAGCCCCGGATTAATGTTACAACAGGGTTGTTCCTCATCACTTCCTACCTAGGTTCTGAGCTCGCTCTTTACCACGCTGAGAGAACCAGAGACATCGGAGGAGGTTCGGCCCTCCAGTTGCACACTCTTCTCCAGACATTAGCTGATAACAATTCAGCACTTCATATGATACAGCAAACCGTGTGATGCTCAATTCGCCCAAATAGTTCCGGCTGTTGACTGGTATGGTGTTCTGTCGTCCTTTATTTTGGAACAATTTAGAAGATGAACTCTCAGTATTCAAGTTGGAAGTTTTACTCACCTTCGGTTTTTCTCACTTTCTCTCGGTGAATGATCACAGTTTACCTCAAATTAACTCTTAGACTTTCTGATACACAAGCATGGAAAGTTTTACGCCCTCACAAGTTCATCACACAGTTGGGGGGTTAGACTTCACAGAGCACATCCCTGATTTTGCCCGGCGACGTACTGGTCCTATTTTGTCGCGAGTGTACTGCAGACTCATTGTCGAAAAACTGATGGTCGATAATTTTGTAATCACTACATCACTCGAACTAGGTGGTCACGCAGTCAGCTTATCTGACTTCATTTTCGGGATGAACCTGGTCGGTTCAAAGTTTGTCAATAACAGAAACTTCCAGAAAACGGATGCGGAGGAAATACCTGGCGACTTGGCAGCGCAGTCTTGAAATGGACAGAGGGCAGAACATTACACGTAGATATATACACTGAGGTCAAACGTGGTTTTGAACTCTCAACAATAAGCAATTCAAACACAGTGTCTTTCGACCAGGTTTACGAAGGCATACAAGTGTGTAGTGGAACTATGACAAATCGTCCGGTTACTTCTAGTGGTAAAATATGTAGTGGGTTGCTGTTACTCGTATAAACACTATGGTAGAAATCGACCAAGAGGTAAACGCTGGTTTATTGAATGGGTGTGTATGGTTAATGACATGGTCAACTTCATCACTAACAGGGACTTGTGGAACGTTTTTTCGCTTATCCGAGTAGCCCCTTCCGATTTGCAATACTAACTCGCAGGGCGAAGGCTGAGGTCCTTCAGCTTTTGCGTCCATTTGGCTCTGTTAGCTCTGACACCAAAGCCAATGACACCCTCTCCTTGTTTTACGACACCGAATATCTAGACTTTGCCAAGACACTTGACCGCCTGGACTATGCTGCCCTAATTAGTAAGCTTTCCTACCATGAGACACAATACAACGTTCTTCAGTGGCTTGAACCGTATCTTACTAATCGCCTGTGCCGGATGCGTGTAGACGGCGAGTTCTTTGAATTCAAGCGCAGCTTCAATGAAGTACCCCAAGATTCACCCATTGTCCTGTTTTATTTCCGGTGTATACCAACATTCTCCCCCTTCTAACCAAGTTCTCGCTGACTGTTTGCTGATGACGTCAAAATTTTGTGTACCGCAAACACCATTAATGCTTACTTCACCCTACAGAAGGACCCTGAAATTCTACTTGAATGGTCTTGAGTGAACCAACTTGACTGTATTATTGGTAAGTGCAATCACGCAAACACAGCTTTGTGAACACCAATTATCACCTCAACGAATAGCCATTTCAGACAGTTTTTGTCGAGAATCACATGAGAACGACTGTTTCGCGCACCGTTTTAAGCTCTGCGAACGCTAAAATGAAGGCAAATAGCCTGGCGATGCCTGAGCGTCATCCAGTCATCTTCGCTAGTTCCGATTTAGTCAATTTCAGCTCCTTTACAACAGTTTTGTTTGACCGCATTTGGCGATCAGTGCTACGATCTGGACACCATGCCTCCAAAGTGACAGGCCGCTGCCAAAGACTGCGCAACGCAATCCACTAGGGCAGTCTGGGGTCCGGACACAAAGCTGTATGGAGAAAGTGTCGAACCTGCGAGCGTATATTCTTTGGAGTATCTGTGGATTAGACGTGAACTAGTTTCGACCTCATCGACAATGAAAGCTTTTGCCTATTCGTGCCACTTTAAGCTCAACAGGGGAAGTAGATCTACACCGCTGGGGACCCCCCAAAACCGGAGGTTCGACATGGCAGACCAAAGTGTAAACATACCTCTTTCTCACTGCACGTTTGCAAGGCTTGGAATGCTTTACCTGCCCATTTTGTCCCGTCTAACTCCGTAGTAACTTTTGAGACTCGCCCTGAACAACATTCACTGCATTAGTTCGAGTACTGCACAATTTCCTCACTACAGCCAATTGCTAAGGACCATCAAATTCTAGACAACAAGTTGCAGGGTTCTCAAAAGACCCTACTTCCCACTTCAGTCTCTAACTCACTAAACCCATTGAATCTATCGGGTCACAAGAAATTTGGTAAAAATTTCCTCGTTATCATTGTCTACTCATGGTTATGCCCTATTGGTGCCATGAGAATAAAAGATTGCATAAAGTTACCGCTATTCGTTTCTGAATAACATACTGATTTTTTACGTAATGAATTGCTTGGGAAACATAGTGCCCGTTTTCTTTTTTGTATTGTCCGTTTTTTCTGAATTCCTGAAAACTGACTGTTTCACACTGTGCTTTACTCGGTCCTATAGATAACGACACGTGTTAGGTCTAGCGCCACAGGGACTCAGCAGAGATTGGATGAGGCAGTGAGCGTCTGCGGCCAGTGTTGAGTTCGTCAAGGCTTGTTGCGTTATTTTGAGATTGCTGAGGTTTGCTCGATGTTGAAAGTCGCCCTACGCTCCACTCTCTTCCCCAAATGAGATACATTACTCCTCCTTGTTCTTACACAACCTACTTTGACCGTTTCCCTTATCCCTGTTTACTCCCAACCCTGTAAACCTCTAAATGCCGAAATTAGACATTTTTCTTCCATATTTCTTCTCGAGTAACTTATGATTTCCGTCATTTTTCGATGTATGAACAGTCGTTTCGCTCTGACCAAACCAATGACCATTTGTTTGAGTGAGCTCAACCCGTTTCATCGTCCACCATTGTTGATCGGTGCCTGGTCGTCAATTTGTTGCGCGGGCACTTTCTTTGTTTGATTTCTGAGGATTTTCACATTCGAGGTGAGAGACGATTTTATTGTACATTGATTCAATTAGTGCCGTATTAAATCCAGTTATCACGAGCGCCTTCTCGTTAACCGTTTTGAGGATAGTTTATCTCTGTCGTTGAATATTGAGAGGCATTTACTGGATCAACAGATTACGCGTAACTCGGTGTGGATTTGAATCGTTAGCGAACGATTTAATAAGTCCAGGATTATCCGTTAGTATAGGATAGAAAGATAGTGGGAGGTGGACGGAAGAGGGAAAGAAAGATGGCTGCGCTCACCAACAGATCCTGGGTCGCGTAGGTTGGCCATTTCTCGAGTAGCCTTGTAATCTTTTTTGCAAGTACCGAGTTTGAGGAAGTACGTCCACCAAGCTACCAATGCGTGTTAGTATTTCACTCTTTTGAAGCTACCACGCAGAAGTCCCATTTACGGTTTTGTCACGACGTAGCTCTCCTTCGTGGTTCACCAAGTAAACCGCTTACAACTGAAGAGAAAGATCTGGCCGCAACAACACCTGTCCGGGCAGTGTTCCGTCTTGGCCGGAAGGCGGATGATACAAACGCATCAAGGGGATTACTCAAAGTTTTCCTGAAGACTGCGTCAGAAGCTCACATGTTCCCGTATTGACCATGAAAAGCACGATGAGCGAACGTGTGCGCTGCGAGAGATCTGGCTTCAGAGTTCTGTGAACTACCTAGGACAGTCTCAGACGTGCTACATCAGAGAAGGGCCGAAAGATAGTGTGGCCTGTTCATCCAGAAGTTCTGGGTGGAACGCAGGAGGCCCAGTTTCGCTGGAAACCACTCTGTTGAATAATGAAATGCATTTACTGGATCAACAGATTACGCGTAACTCGTTGTGAACTTGAATCGTTAGCGAACGATTAAATAGCCGGTCGGTGTAATAAATATCCTTGCAGAACGGCTCAGATTGCTATCATTGTCAGAATTAGTATCTGTTGAAATGCACTGGCGTCAGCGAACAATGATACAAGTAGCCTGCTTCATCTCGTTTCCATCTGCATGAACTGCAGGTTGGACAAGGACTAAGGCGCTGCTTCGCCGCTGATTGGTCACGTGCGCACCTCAAGAAGTGAAGTGACGCGGAAAACCTGCGACCGCAAATAAGGTGCTCTTCTCAACTGTCTACCTGCCTCTGTTTCTTACTCGGGGAGAAGGGTGGATGGGTACCAACTGGCTTTGTCTGAAATAAATTTAGACCTGCAATCCCTACATAAGTACATAGCGCTTTCTCTCTGGTGTTGCAATCACCACAAGGCAGTTGCCCCATCAACTGCACACATAGCAGAGGCTGAGATAAAAATGAGGCAGAGAACTCTTAGAGAAAGAAGGAAATGTTGCGGATAATCGGCTGTATAAGACAACTCTCCTTTCTAGGTGATTGTGACAATAAGACGAGACAACATGGTCAGGTAAAGTATTCCAAGCCTTGCAAACTCGCAGTGAGAAAGAGCTATGTTTGCACTTTGGTCCGCCATGTCGAACCTCCGGTTTCGAGGGGTGGTCACCCGTGTAGGAACTTTCAAAAGTAAAACCGCATCAAGTTTTTGTCCCTCTCTTTCACTTCTGGAGAAGTTCTGCAAGAGTCGGCGCGAGATTGTGGGTTATTCCTGATGTTCATCAGCGATTTTCCGGGTAATATTTTCAGCAACGCCACCCTCTACGTCGACGACTTGAAAATCTGGAATGCAACTGTTTCCGGTGCACTAATGCTTGGTCTTGACACAATTAATCTCTAGCCGGAAGACTGGAGTCCCCTGCCAAATTACGATGAGTTAGCTCATGTGTTACTGTGTGGATATTTTGGCAATGTCTTAGTGATTCATAAGGCGTTCAGTACATCAATTATCATGAAAATCGATCTGAAGTAAGATCTGGTCATTTGGCTGTCTATCTTATCTTTCGCGTATCAACATGAAATGACGGCAAGAAAGGAACTTGCCACCCTTAGGATGATTAGGCGCACTTTTCGCCACACAGGCAAAAAACGATTCAACCGATTTACGGACCTTATACAAGACAGCCGCTTGAGTATTAGAATCAGGTCGTGTATACCACCTGTGGAAAGATATATCAACTGGCATGCGTGTCCAGCGCGAGGCTACCATACTAGTCACAGTCCTAAGAAACGTCGCGTACAAGTCTCGGCTGGAAAGTGTTGATTTGCATCCATTTAAATTCTGATGACTCCACGATGATTCAATGCTCACACACTTCTTCTGACTCGGTCTCGTAGAGCTGTTCTTCACTGCACCTCATGACGACGGCCGACGAAGCTATAACGGAGTGTTTTTCGAGCCTCATCTCCTCAACTTCTCTAGCGGCAGTTCATTTTCTTACGAGGTTATTGTGCTTCGAAACGATCTTTTTCTTAGGACGTTAGCAACGCTTGTTCTCATTTTCCCAAAAATTCATTATGCAAGTGATCTTAATCTGAATTTACTACATTCCTCAAGAACGATGCTATACCTAGTTTTCAATTATTGCCTTTCAGACCAGAAGATGGCCCCCTGATACCGAACAAGACAAGCCGACTGGATCTGGGAACATTGGGCATCTGCTTTGAAACCGTGAATCCACCGCTGAATCGCTGAAAAGAACCTTGAAAGGTCACATGATTGGCGCCAAGACGAATTTCGCGTGTGCACTTTCTCCCAGCGCCGTTTGCCGCCGTAATGTGTTACCGCGCATTGTTAATTTAGTTTCAGTAGAAGATAACCAATCAGTTTTTCTAAACGTTGTCTTGTGTTCCCGCTGTTAATCAGGTTTTTTGTGGATTTTGCTTTGTTTCCTTACTATGCCGTTGTTGAATGGTGTTGGTTGGGATCACATCGTCGTTATACACGGGCGTAGAAAAATGTATAGGAAGTTTGAGGACACTTATACGTCTCCGGACATAAAAGGAGCGCATGTGTTTTATCACAGTCTGACAATACTTCCACGTTGCCTAAGCTGTGCATTATGTCTCGCTGTACTCGAACAGGGTTGACTTTGTGTGATCTTGCATCTGTTAGAAGCAAGCGAATGCATTTTCAATAATCTTGCTCATATTCTGTTACTAGGGATCGTCGTAAGTTTGATTGCAAAGGGGGTGGCGTGTGATGTAGTACTATATTTTCAACCTTCCTCGGCTGAACGCATTGAATATTCGGCAAATACTACTGTGTACCATGCGATTTAAGTCTATGCCCTGTTGAATGGGAATGTCTCGTTTCGTATTAGGATTTTCACTTCAGTCTTAGTCCATGTGGTTCATAAAAAATTGCGCCGAATGTTCCAACACGTGTTGGAACTGATCCAACAATTTAATACTCAGTCAGTATTCACTATCGATAGCCGATCGACAATAAAAAACAACGAACCAGCGCGTTGGCCCATGTTCATTATTATCGACCCTAGAAAATGGAGTGTACAGAGAAACACGTCAAGCCAGCGAGGCACGAAGCGAATTGTGATTTTAGCCCCGGGACGGATGTTACAGAATGGATAGCTAGACTAAAACAAAAGCTGGTGAAGAACCAAAATAATCATAAAGGTACGGATGAAGGCGACTATCAAAATATTACTTACCATAGTCGCTACAGGTGTGCAATTCGTTGGGCTATAGACCATTGTTACTGCCCAGGCCGGCTAAAGGTATACCGCTACTTCCTTTGTTACCCTCCTTACAGCATACCTCAGGAAACTCATCAATAACACTTAATAAATGTGTCATAAGTGGACAAGCACTTATAAGTTCCGGAGACCTTTTATTTCCCGAGGACTGAACTATAATTGAACGTAGTGGAATTCATTACCTGATTTGAACGATGTAGCCAGCTTTCTAGACTGTCATGGTCAAGACGCCGATATCTCAAGTCAGTAAACTAACATAAATGACTGTACAGCATGCCAAACTTGCCCCACTTACAAGCTACGACCATGTGACAAAGACCAAACCCGGTTTTATGGTTGGAGTAAACGTTATCTTTCCGCTTGCCGTGTACTGAATACTAGAGGGTGGTTACGGTCTTGAAACAACCTCAATTCATAGAAGAGAACGGAGATACGAGGTCCGCTACTAGACGTAGTGATGTAGACCTACCTTGTGTGTGTCGCGCCTTTAGTATTCAAAAATTAACTCGTCTCAAGATGATGAGAACATAGCATCTCCGGGGGATACACGACAAGAGTGTGACCAAAATAACTCAGTGGATGCAAAATGTGGAACTGCGTAGTCATATAAAACAGTACAAAACGGGAAATATGCAGGTAAAGCATCTTAGAGTGATCAATGCATGTGGTCTGGGCGTCGGCCATTAGAACGATAATCGCTGCAATGTGTGTGTTACGTATGTCCGTTAGCTACCAAATTTTGCATTTGAAACGCGGCATTCGTTTATGTATTTATCATGCCTCCACTCATCTGCCGTCATTTCGTACCGTTCCTCATATTTACACGTTATTGGTGAGCTCACTAATCTCCACACATTTTTACTCTTCATCCTTAGCAAATGCAGTAAAGCATTCGAACCTTAAGACTCAACTTTTGTCAAAACCCCCTGCGCTTCCTGACACTTCTTTGGAGGTATTCAGTCCATAAACCGTACTGCAGTCACGTGTTTTGTATAGTTTAAAGTATGACGGGATTTCCTCCTAAAGCAGTGTATACCCATCAGTATACTACTCAGTTGCAGGTGTGCAAATTTATCTCTTCCCACAAAAATCCAACCACTAAGTTTACTCCGGCATGCCTTTTCACTCAATTCACCCATACAAGTGCTCTTTTGTGTGCTCAGCTGGAGTAATCGTATAGAGGTGGTCGATTACTCTCGCAATTCATTTTCTCTCTGAGTCGCTTCATAAAAATACAATCGTTAACGCATTGTTTTGTGCTTTTGACTCATAGTTGTGTCTACATTTTGCCTTCTCAATGGTGGTTTTCTAACTTCAACGTTGACCGAATTCCGTTGTGGGATAACTGAATGTTGTTGCATCTTTACGGCGGCAGATTCTTCTGTTTGATTGTGTGGTCTTTTTATGATATCTCTTGATGTTAGATTCATATTGGGGCTACGTTTAAACATGAATTTGATACAGTGTGTCCGCACCGTTTTATGCTAAATCATTGGTCTCGCTTGTCCCGAGGAAATTGAGACGGCTTTTGCTTCAGGGAACATTGGCACCGGTCTCAGGCCACCACCTGTCAGTGGGGCTATCAGCGACACAGATGGCACATTCACTTACATCAAATCCAGAAGGTTTGATCGGTGGGCGAAACACTTTGAGGGTCAGTTTAGCTGGCTTCCAGCCTCTGCCTTGTTGCTGTCACGAACTTGTAATGCAGTACCCTGGTCAGTAGGTTTGGAACCACCCACTAAGACTCAGGTCCACATTTTTATTTTAGCTCCCAAACGTAGTAGGGCTGTTGGTCTAGATGAACTGGTTCTGACACTTTTCAAAGAAAGTAGGGAAGCGCTAATAGAGGCCTTGGTTCAGTTGTTTCAACTTGTATGTACGATGGAGACCATCCCTCCGTGCTGGGGTCACGCGATAATAGTTCTCACATTCAAGAAATGAATCAAGGGCCCTTGCGAAAACCATAGGGGAATTAGTATGAGCCCGGTCATTACAAGGGCTCTGGCATCCATTGTACTTTGTCGACTAACTGCCGTTCGAGAGGCAAACATTAGGGAAGAACAAACAGGTTTTTGCCCTAGGCGGGGACGTATAAACCATACTTTTACTCGCCAAATTCTGGAACAGTGTTACGTGTACCGCCAGCCGATAATCGCCGTATTTCTCGACTATCAAGGTGCGTTCGAATCGGTGGACCAATCTATGCTTCCAGAGTCTCCTACACGCAGGGGTGTACTGACCAAGTATGTGAACAAACTGTGTGCGCTTTGTTCCCATACTTCAGTTCAGGTTAGGGCATACAATGAACTGTCTGGCAGTTTTAGCACTAGGAGCAGCGTAAGTCAAAGCTGTCCACTTTCACCATTTTTGTTCAACTTTGTGATGGATTAACTAGTGGAGTACTATCTCCGACACTCAGAAGGTGCCGGCGTGGATCTCCTACCTGGTGGGAGACTGACCGATCTTGATCGTGCTGACGATAAGGTGTTGCGGTTTGACACTTTCCAAGCAGCATAAACAGTGCTAGACGCTATTTCACGTCATTCCAAATGTTTCGGAATGCGCTTCGCAGTATCAAAATGGAAAGTGCTTCTGAAAGATTGCTGTGATTGTGTAGATCTAATGTTAGATAATGAAATCATGGAGGTTGTTGACTGGTTTGTGTATCTCGGACGCTGCATCAGCGGGGGCCGAGGTGTAGAGAATGAAATAGAGGTGCGTATCCCTAAGGCTAGGGCAGCATTGGCCAAAAGAGAGGTATCTATCTGAGGCTTAAGGGTTGCGTATATCATGCGACAGCGAGGGATGTATTACTTTACGGTAGCCAAACTTAACCGTTCAGGTTAGAAGACGTGAACTGTCTTCAGGTAATTGACCACCGATGTCTGCGTCCAATCGGTCGTATCGGGCGGCACCAACAAGTAAGTAACGGAGAAGTTACGAAGTAGGTTTGGCATAGGTTGTCAAACTAATTCTTTCGTTCACTCCTTACGTTTGCATAGACTTAGATGGTCGGATCATGTATTAACGATGCCAGCAACTCGTCGGCCACAGCGAGCACTCTCTGACGACGCTGTGGACGATTGGCGCAGGGTGCAAATTGAACAGATAACTTGACGTCGATAAATGAAATCGTTCACGAAGTAGTTGGTCACTGTAAATCAGGCTCATCTCCCTGGTTAGGGCCCTCGCGACTCCCAGAGTCGGTGGCTGGAGACATTGGGTGAGATGGCAGCTAATCGAGCTCAGTGGCGTGAATGCTGCCGCTGTTTGGCCGAGTTGTCTTTGAAGTGAAAGGTGCCAGAACAAGTGACAATCACAAAGATATTAGGTTTAATNGATCATGATCATGATCATGATGATGATGTAGTCACGAGACCAGCTGGTAACTACAGTTGTACACATTTTACAGTTAACTAGTTATGCTATCTCTGCGATGTGGCTCACCGATCCTTACTGTTACCACATTGTTTTTTCAAGCTTCTGTAAGAATAGGTAGGTTTCAGGTGCAGTCATGTCGGAAAAACCAGTGTATAACTTTTCCGAACCACCATTAGGACAGTCTGTTCAGAAACCTACGATCTCGTGGTAAGGCGTGCATATAAGAGCTAGGTTCGCTTGATATATTACTCTTTGGAAAGTTACAGACACCAACATCTGAAGCGGAATCTCGTGATCGATTTTGACGATTGGTCTTGTGTTATGTTACACAGTGGATCGACAAAATATCAGAGTTCTCGAATATTCTTGGATTCCAGACCCTGTGTTTCTCATGACAACATGTGTAGTATTTTTAGAGGGGATCATCCGTAAATCCACCGCTGTCGACTTAACTGCTGACCGAGAAGTTCCGCAGATTACTAGGTTTAACGAGCCAAAAGCAGTTTTTGCCCCAGGGAGTACTAGTTTGACATTTGGTTTAACTCGCTCGACCAACCGAAACTGTTCAGTTGTCGGCGAGATTTAACGAAACAAATGGGACACGAGATCATGACGATGAGGTATGTGGACAGCACACCCCAGAATATGTCTTAGCTGACATCCTGCGTTTTATTTGCTACCAACACACGTCTGCACTATTTTATCCTTCCCGGTGGAATCGCCTACATGAAGTGAACTGTACGACTTCATCTTGGCTTTCAAAAATATGATTTTCTACTTTCAACTTTATTCATTGAAGGGAGTGAGAGGTGAAAGCTTAGTATAGACAGTCTTGTCGTAACGTGGCGACGTAACATTTCGGGAATGTTCAGCTTGTCAGGATTGGGATAATTTTGTCCCCCCTCAGGTCAGGGCGTTTTATTTCTGTGTATACGAGTGAAATTTATACATATTTTTGTGATTCTATTATGGATTTTTGAGCCAAATTCCAAAAATCAAATTTCCCTCTTGCTTCCTTAGCTATTTCTTGTCACACCCTAATACGTAACACTTAGTGCCAAACATTTACTTTGTTAAGCACAGTCATCATACCCAACCATGAGGAGTAAGTTTTACTGTTCGCTCTATGTATTGCTTGGTTTGTCGTTACGAGGCTTCTCTTTTTTTCTTTTCAAACAATCCATTTGGCGGCCATCCTTATCAACTGAGTACACGTTTTGGCAGTGGAGAAATTTGGTAGGTAACTCAAGAGAGAAAACTTCTGAGTTGTAATTTAAATGGAGCTATGAATCTTTATTCGGTTAGTAAGTCCATCTCAACCTTCTTTTGTATCAAGCGGACGGATGGGGCTTCAGCCTCATGATATATAGCTGACGGATATTGGGGAGATACATACCACGAACAGTATTATCAGCAATATCTCGCCTGTTGATGAATGCGTATAATAATTTCTTGCAACAAAGCAAGTGTCAACAAACCGAATTCCGGTTTGCTGGCCCCACCATAAAGTAAATTACGCACAAGTTGTGAAAATTAGCCATGAGAAACTTATGCGACTGTCATAGGTTACTGTGGGGTCCTCAGGAGAATGCCCTGGTTTAACGTCTTATAGTCAGATGGACGCCGTGTACGTCAATACCCGGACGTACGTCATTATTTAGTCTGCGTTGTAGTTGTGAATGGTCTGCGCATGGAGAATTCGTCATACGACTAACCCTCATGTGAGTAGCACTTCATTTAGCATTTTTTGTCCGCGTTGTACTACAAGGATTCGAATTATCTGGTTTGGTAAGAGGGGGGTTTGAACATTCAAGCAATTACGGCTAAGCATGTAAAAAGTTGACATAGATCCTGAGGTGCTGAGATACTGTTTGTATGTTGTTCAAGAAGTTTGAAGGACTTCAAGTGGACGGAGTCAAAGGACAGTCGATCATCATCAAAGTAGACCAAGTGACAAGTAGTTTTCGATCTTGAATGCAACAAGATGGGCTACTGAGTTGAAAAAACTGTACACTTCGTGTTTCAAATGTGAGGTAATCAGTTACATTTTCCCGCTGAGTTAGTGGTCGATACAGTGTTGTATTTTGCAGTCCGAAAAGCATGGTTATTTGACTAATCGGTTACATTTTGTTTGTCTTGATGGGAAACAACTAACCTGAATAGGCCTAACATATAAATGGATGGAGAAAGTGTGCTTCATTATGTTCACTACGGTACACGTTTGCCGACCGTGTCGGTGGCACTTTTTGCCTTTCGACCGAGTGAACTGACCAGATTAATTCCTTACTAATACGCTGAATCCCCTGTTCGTACGCTTAACTTCATCTATCGAAATGCAAAGATATTCTCAGTCTTTAAATGGATCAATTCGTTTCTTCGTGACATAAAGTAGACTTTCAGGTGCAAAATAGAGTGTTGGCTACGTAGGACCTAGCCAACGAACACTTAGTTCACGCAGTTGCGGCTTGGCAATTGTAACGTTTACCAAGTAATGACGTGCATCCGATTTTCGTAACATCGATGTCTGCGCCTCCGGCTAACGTAAGATTAGTGCATCAGCCAAATGACATCATAACAACGCAGGTGATTTTATATTTTTTTCGCCTTTATTTTTCCTGCTTTTGTACAGATTTTATTTTCAATAAACGCTGTCAAAGTAAAATCCAGTTTGTGCCTCTCTAATAGCATTTGTACTTCTTTCTATTACTAAATTTGGTTATATTCGATTTTTAACGAGGAAGATGTCGTTAAAAAAAACGAGTTTGTCTAATGATTCTGCCGTTCGATATGTGTTTGTCATTGGACTGATGGTGTACGTACCTAAGTTGAGCTTAAATGTATGATTTGCGGTACATTGACGCGCGGTGTTAACCGTTTTGTGAACCGGTGCTTTCCCACAGGACACCTCTCAAAGCAGTTGTTGCATATGTTTTTGGTCAAAATAAACACAGTACGGAAATGTGGAATCAGGAAATTTCACAGCAGGCTCAAAAGGTGATTGATAAGTGTAGAGGAGGTTTGTATTTTTGAGTTATGAATGCAGATGGTGTTTGGTTGTTATGTAGGCTGGCTGTTCTGCTTACGAACGTTTCATTATTTAAATTGGCAACGTACGCCGTGCAAATGCCCGTGGAAAAGTGAATGGTTGGTTTGTAACCTAGACAAATAAACCAGGGTTAGCAACCACATCATTCTGAGTAACATTCGTACTTTCAGCATTTTTGAAGGTTACCGTATTTCGGTTGTAAACTTTCATCTAAATCAACCAAGCTCAACAACTTGAAACATCTGCCACCAGTTTGAGACAGTGGAGGCAAATGAGTGTTTTTCGAAGAGTGCGATGATCGGTTGTTTATATACCGGATATTTTGTCTTTTGGTATCGTATTTTGGTGTTACTTTTTGTCGGGGCGCTATTTATGGGCTTAATTTTTACTTGTGCCACTAATCTGGCGGCTCACCTGGTAACACTAGTTGCTGGTGCACATAAACAAACCAATTGGTGCTTATCTGTTGCATACTAGGTTTATGTTTAACATGAAAGGATCGCGTGTGACAAACCTCCTACTTTGCGCTTTAACGATGGCTTTACTCCTTAAAGGGATTATTTGCTGTTTTCTGGATGTACTCTTGGTGGTGTTATCCTTATTGTCTTCTCACCCGGCTCTCCTCACAGTACTTACGTATGTATGTGTTCAGCTCAAAAGTTAGTCTACAGATGAAGCAGTCGACAATCTACTTTGTTAACTCAAATGTAAGGATTGTCTGCTGACGCCTATCTATCTGTTCATGCTGTTATACGACGGTTTGCTATCTTGCGATCAACGTACCGGATTGCCTGATACCTTCCATATTCTGCCAAAATTACTGAGTCAGATGTCCCGATTTACCGTTTTTCGGCAATCCACACCGGGTACTTACAAATACGCATGGTATACGTATTTACCATGGTTCTCTACTTCAAGTGGTATACGTGCTTCAGCAAAAGATGGGAACTTGTGTACTATTCAAAATAAAGTACAATCGTGTGAAGAGAAAATAACATTAATTTGATACAGATGAACTCTCCGCGTGAGTGTTACTGATTTCTATTTCCCAGCATATCGGACGTCGTCCTCAACAAGCTCCAAAGTCCACTGTCACATTTTGAACCCAGGTCATACTGGCTTCCAGTATGTCGCCTCCAACCTAACCCACTGGGTGTAAACAAGGCACGACTTGGCAGGCAATAACTTAGCATTCGTGAGATATGTCCAGTCAGTGAAGCCTGTAAGATGGGACTTGTATGTTACTTCCATTTTCCGGAGGCACACCGGTGAACTTTCTCATCGTTGATATTGTACTGTCACCACTTACCTCTTTTGGTTCGGGGGCATTGGTAATCGATGAAGGACATTGTACATATTCTTCGCGCGGAAGATCCAAGTTTCGCAGTCATAAAACAAGACTGCCTCCTAAATGACACTGTACACTCAAGGTTCCATTAAAAGACAGGCCATCCCAACGTCGTGAATGGCGCAAGTTTGTACGCGCTTCTGGAGTCTGGTTGTGATCTCTGATCTCGTTCATTGCTAATAATTCGGCTGTTAAGACGCGTGAACTTCTCGACTACTTTCTACGGTTTACAAGCAAGCGCAGTTCTACCAGCTCTAAAACAACGCACACTCAAAAGTTGTAGAGGTCACACCAAATCGACGAATTGAAGCCTGTGTCCGATATATGACTTTTGGAGTTCTCCGTGAACCCTCACAGCCCACGACGGAGTCGATCAACGTATCGTTCTTTGACGCATTTCTACACCATGATATTTGTATCCTCTTAGAAGACTCTGGGATATCGTCCACTGATCTGTTGAGTGTGGAAAATGATGATGAGTGTCACTGTCGCACTGAGATGTTCGAGTTCGCAAGCCTTAACCATTCACGAGGTCTGGCGTTAAATTTCTTTAAGAATGTCAACGTACTTCTTTAGCACTCTGATAAATAATACAAGAATGTAGCTTTGTCAACTAAATTAGTGTCATTTTCGTGTCCAAAAAACAACAGTTGTCTGCTTTCAATTTGAATGGCGGCCTTCAGGCCTCTGGCAGAGTGTGAAAACGGGACTACTGTTGTTACGACCAGAACGAGCTTCATTTTCCCCCTCGCGTATATGGTGCCTTCACATTAGGTTTAGTTTGCAAGGTACGTCAACCGCAAACAATTTTGACTCAATAAGAATCGAAACAATCATTCAGTGGTTGTTCGTTTGTCATGTTCGTTGAAGTCCATTCATTGGGAATGACTCAGCTGTCCCAGGGTTCCCACACACGAAACTTCAGCCTTTTGATTGTGGCCAAACCTCTATTTGTAAAAGAGTAGAAGTTGGATCTTAGCTTGGTGCCTTGTGTCATTCCAAGAGTTTGCTTTCAAGTGAGGCTTCGGTTCCCAATGACAGGAACAGGGAATATCCGCGGGCACAGTCAGCAGCTCGGATGGTTATTTCAAACACTGTTGCAAGCGTCCAGTCCAGCGTCTTAACTGTCGTTGTAAGTTACAAAGAGCCACCATCTTTCACTTATTGTCTCTCCTATCTGGCCTTCTACCACATGCAGCAACCACACGGCGGCGACCACTTGTTTCCCCTAATTAGCATATTGTTCCCACCAAACCCTGTGTACTCCCTAAGTCGCTTCAGGAATTTCAAAAGACCAACCGATTGTACTAGGTTACTTCTGCTGTGGGATGGAACTTTCCAGAGAGCGTCAAGGGGTTTCAGTGAACACGGAAACATCAAGTAACTAAACGAACGGTAGTACCGCAGGAGGTAGCAACATACTTTGCATTGCATACTAGATATTAGCCAGTGTGCCTCAGTGTCGTCCGGTGTGTGAGGTCATCGTGTAAATACGGGTGCGCTCTGATAAATGTGGAGAGCTTGTAGCTTTGTTAATTTGGTTACGCCGATTCCTGTCTAACTACAGAGCAGTATTTTACTGAGGCGTGCAACAAACTCGGCACAAGTCTATAAGGCTGCTTTAGATTCAATTACGGTCTCAAAAACGGCCACAGCATTAGAAGCCCGGACGATGTAAATTTTCGCAAAATAACATTGCCAGAAACAGACCATCATAGGCACAAAGTTACAACAAACTTTCGTTGTTGTCTGTTCCACGAGTACTATGTAAGTGTTAGTTGCGCTGGTCAAAACTGAGTCTGGGCGCTCGGTTTTCAAGTTTCCATCTATACTACGGTGTTCGTACACGGTGCAATGCCATGATAATGAGCTAGGGATAAAAGTAATCAAGGACTCCATCCAGTGCGAGTGCATATCGCAGCGAGGAGCGTACATCATTCAGGATTGGCACCTCTCGACGTTCTGACGGTATCTCTGTACCCGTCAACGCAAAGACGTCTGTTGACGGGTATCCAGCCAAACTGTGCCCCCTTGCGTGTGCGTTTAGGACACATCCAACATCGGCTTGGTCAGTAGCTTGAACCACTGGGTAGGCACACATTTTTTACGCACTATAAAGCAACTGACAAAGACTGGAGATGCAGTCCTGACTTACACTGCTACCTTGACGTAGTAGTCGGGCTTGTATGCTGTTTTGATCTGGCAAGGTAAGGTGATTAAGACTTTGGTCCTTCCAGGTTTAACCATGTCAAACAAGCCAAAGGGTGCCAGTCAAATAAAAAGCAGATTCACCGATAGGATTGTATGTCCCATTAATGATCACGTAGGAGTGATTAGGTAGCGGGGCACTATCCTATAGACATACAGCAGAATTATTTTCAAACTTTCGGCATTGCTGTCTTCCGTATCACGAAGAAGGGGGCTGCAACAGGTACCCCCAAACAAAGAACACCTCGACCACCTAATGGTTGACCTTGACCGCCGGCGTGTATTCCAGTACGGTCGGAATACACCCGGTATAACCCAGAAGCCTGATGTAGCTACCAATACATTCACTGTACGCAGCAGTGCTAATAACCAGACAGTGAGGTCTTATTCACTGCGCCCTCGGACCAGACAAGCCCATGTCAAGTGAGTCGGACTACGGAGTCATTGGCTTCGGGAAGGGAATCCCAAGGAAACCCTGTATCATGTTGTCTCGCAGGTCAAAATTTTCACCCAGAGACTCGGGATAGGGTCCCTCAAGTCTACCCCCTTCTGCGGCATGAAAGCCTGAGGAGTATCGGAAGTTATCGTTATCCCGACTGTGACATTTTTCACCCGTCACGACTTTCGCCTTCTATTTGGCCTCCCAAGTTTTCGGCATTTCATGTGCCTTCGGATAATGTTTGTTTTCGGAAGTCAAGACAACTGGTAAGCATCGCTGCCTTCAATGTCCGCACTCCGACAAGTCGATCAGCAGGCTACTCTGACAAGTGCTGTCTCTAGTCTGGAGATTGTTGTGTGCTGTGGCTCAGAGAGGCGAGTCCACGGTTGCGACACGGACATTCACTCCAGGTTACATCCAGATAACTGTCGATCCATGCGCTTCTTTCTCAGGGTGTTCGCTAACGCCAAAGCTGAATCTCGCTGCCAAGCTGGAATGGAAATCACACTGAGTTTCGGAACAGAATAACATTTGTCAGGCTGGATCCAGATGCGTAATGGATTATGCGATATTAGACACCAATGTTAAACACCCGTTAAGATCCGCTGAAGCAAATCAGAACAGCTTTGAATGCTGGTTACGTCGACGTATGCTCCGACAGATATATGTTCGGATGCCACCGCAGGTGTGTCCCATGAATCCTTTGACCTCGTGAAACAGACTAAGCAATCAGACATAACCATACTGGCGGGCGATTTGAGTGCTCAATTTGGTTATCCTCTTCCAGAGGAGAGGCGGTTGGAGAGTATGTCCAATGTCTGGGCACAATTCGCTGACAGTGACGGAAGATTGCTGCAGCTGCGCGCACCCCACGGTCTCTGTATTCCGAGCGTTGCATTTTAACACAGGAAGAGGTATTGCGTTACGTGGAGACTTCCATGTGCTTTTCAGTCATGAACACAATTCGACCATGAGGAAGTCGGTTGCAGGTGACACCACTCTGTTAAAGATTTTCGTGAATATTGGAGCAACCATAATCACTCGGACCATGCTGCTGTGCTTGCCTGTTTTGTTTTGGCATCTTCCCTAATGTCATACACTCGTAAATGCGAGAAACTTAACTGATATTCGAGCGTGGATTGTGTAAAGAACCTTCACCTGGGAGCATCGGCGAACAAATTACCCAGTTCGAGTCGGGTGCAAATACCTTACGAACACTGGCGACAAACCTCAACAGCTGTGAGAGCATGCCGTGAAGAAGTGTGCTCCGAAGAAGCTGTTCAATTGCAACAGAACTGGATTTCAGTTGCATCGATAAAGCTTGTAAACAAGCGTTGCTCGGTTCCACCTGGTTCTGAATATGATGACGACCGTCGAGAACTTAAATGTAAGTTGACTGAAGACTTGCACAAAGACCGTGAGTATCATTTGGTCGAGTAATCGAAAGAGATGGAACCAGTCTTTTTATCTGGGGGTAACAGAAACCTTCTCCCTCTGATCCTTGATTATAATGGCCGCGAAGTCGGTGCAAGTGAGACCAAGTTATTCACTGACATTATATTACGTCGGCTCACCAGGCCCAGAGGACGTCAAATGCGCGAACATCAGGCAGGATTCCGGTCTGGTAGTGAGTGCATTGGTCACATGTTCAACTTGCGGGTGATCTCGGAGCATCGGCACTCTTGTAGGCGGTGGACGGGCGTGGTGTTTTCAGATCTAACGGCTGGTTTCGATTCCGCTGCTTGTAACGCTCCCTGAAACCGTCTCATTCGTAAGAGAGTAACAGGGAAACACGCGAATCTGTTAAGATCACTGTAAACTCATTGTGCAAGCAGGGTGAGGGTTTATGAACACTTGTCTCGGGCGTTCACTGTTCCCAGTGGTGTTCGTTGAGGGGTTCTGATTTCCTCATTCTCGTTCAACTTTGTTATGGGTGACATTCTGAAAAGTGTGGTCTACGATTCCAGTGAGGTTAGTGTTGAGCTTCCTCTTGGTGCTAGGCTGACCCACTTCCAGTACCCGGATGACACTGTCTTGCGTAACCCCTCTTCCGAAACACACACGCCATGCTAGACAGGGTGAGTGACCGGGCTGGTTTATGTGGAATGTGTCCCGCCCCGTCAAGGTTCCTGCTTCTTCAAGACTGGGACATTTTAACTTCTACTTTCTTCACTGCAGTTAATCCGCTTGAGGCTGTGGACAGTGTCACGTAATCGGGTAGCACCATCTCGTCGACCTGTCGTATTGTTGATGAGTTGTCATCGAGGGTAGCAAGGGTACGAGCTGTCCTTGTCAATCTACGTCATCTTCGGCGTCGTTGATCATCGTCGTCTTCGCCAATTAGCCCACATCGAATGGACTGATCGCATGAGCAGCATGGTCATTCGCTGGCACACATTCCAGAACGATCTGGATGCGCACCTAACTGGTCAACTACTCACGTTGCATAACCTGCGATGGTTGGGTCACGTACTCCGTGTACCAGCTGAGCGTTCGCCGCACGGAGCGTTATAGGGTGTGACTGCCAGCAGTTGGATGAAACCACTTGGTGATCAAGCAGCAACGCGGTCATGCAATATGAAGGCTCTGACTTAAATCGGGCAAAGTGGGTAAATGTTGCCTGCCTGGGGTCTTCGTGATCACCCAAATCGCTTGTTAGAAATGCCCTTTGAAGTAGCAGTGTTCGGCGGTCAGTGGCTTACTTGCGTCCATGCATGCATACAAATTCTAGTCATTCCGCTTGGTATTCTTTTGATAATTTTCAACTTTAATTACGTTTTCTTCCAGGACATTCTACGACACTGTTCAGGCGAGCAGCGTCCCGGGCCACCGTACCGCCTGGTCAGGTTCACTGCTGTTATGGTGACGATGATGACGATGATGATGATGATGATAGACGCAGCACTGCAGTAGAGTCTTAAAGTCATGTTTGAACAGGACAGAAAATTTTGATGTTGTGGGTCTTCAACATTCATGAGAGAGCTGCACGCTGACCAATCTGCGTCAGTAAAGGTTGGAGGCTTAACTGGCTTCCGAGGGGCAAGCAAAGATGTACTGAGTGTCGTGGGTTTGATGCGGCATCGTAATGACTATGTATCCTATCGCAAGTAGTATAGCGCACGAGTCTTTGGTGTGCATCTGGATAAAAAATTGGGGATCGCCAACTAGAAACTCTTTTAACGGGCAGTTGGAAATGAGACGAATTTTATTTATGCGGTGGAGTGTGAAGTGAGAACAAAGTCA
Organism: Paragonimus westermani; assembly: GCA_008508345.1. Taxonomy (NCBI): domain Eukaryota; kingdom Metazoa; phylum Platyhelminthes; class Trematoda; order Plagiorchiida; family Troglotrematidae; genus Paragonimus; species Paragonimus westermani. The sequence goes on along the minus strand of QNGE01003420.1, from coordinate 44,746 downwards.
ACCGCGCACACGTGGGCCACATAGTTAGACTAACAAGGTGAAACAGAGTTTCTACTTGTTAGCACGCTAATATGTTCATAAATGCTTTGTGGGCATGCTGCTTCGCAGTTGAAATTGTTGAAAGACGGGGTTGACCTGAGTATTTCAACCCTGAGCTTTTGATTCAAACGTTTAACCCTCAGAGTAGCGGAGCATAGCTCGACAGTGGTGATTCATTGGAGGTCGATAATCACTAGGTCATTTCCTACGCCTTCTCAATGGAGTTCATCCATCTCGAATACCCGGGAACTTTTGTATCAAGTTTCGGTGGATGCAACCTAGCTGTTCAAGGATTTTCCAAGGAAGACGGATATAGTGTTGTTGGTTTACCAAGCCGTGGAGTCGAAGATGACTAGAGAAGTTGCGACGATTGACTCTTGTTGTCAGGGGCCAGTGATCCACCAGTGTTATGCGCTGTACGTATGGGGTCTAGCCTTTCACTTTTTCCGGTAGATCCTTCGTACCTGCTGGTAGTGACCCCGGTGATTTGTGCGTCTTTCACAGGATTTGCTCATAGTCTGCGGAGACCAATGATACCTGCACATCATGCGAAAGACAATCTATCGGAGAGCTCGTATGTTTCCCTTGGGGCACTTGAAACCTATTTATGACGGAGTGACGTGCATCTTATCGTAGTATCATCAGAGGTCTTGTGTAGCATTTTATCCGGTACTCAGTCGCTAATCGTGAATTCCACACGCGCTGTGCATGAAAGTCAGGTAGGCTAACTTATGTGGTGTGGTGGTGGTATAGTTGTTGACGGAAATTCCTGTCTGACAGTTTTGGACCTCGTAGAGGGGTCGGAGTGCCTTATGTGATTTTGTTTGTTGAAAACTATGTATAATTGTTGTCTTCATGTAATGTAGAATATATAACTTAAAGTGCTCAACTAACATTCCACTTTGCACATCTTTTTAACTCTTATTTTCACACTATGAACGTAAACACATACGAGTCCTTCATGGGTTTGTCAACTGCTGCAGTACCGTACTGAGTAATGTGGTTGTCTGGTTTCTTGAAGCATTTCCCATTTCAGTTGAGTATCAACAATTCCACTTATTCGGAACGCCAGCCATGCCGTCTTTGAAGTGAGTCTAGCTCTTACTTCGATCTACTTATATAGAGTTCGCTGCTGCACATGGAATGTCGGAGATCAGGGGCCTCCCAAAGATGATTTAAAAACTTTGCTAAACCTGGACGATTCTGACCTACCGGATATCATCGCAGTCGCGTATGTGCACATTCTGATTGCACCTCTTATTCTGTCAGGTTACAAGAAGTGGAAGAAGCAGAAGATTGGCGAAAAAGATTACTTGAGCACACCCATCCGGCTGGATATGTCTTGGTATGTCCTACCTAAGTCCATAGACGTGACATTTCTCACTAGGTGAAGTCACGCTATTGTTGGGCCATTGGGATGCTAGTATTTGCTCGACGAAGCCTTTTGCCAGCCATCACCAATACGGAGTCCGAGGTAACTGCCTCTGGGTACGCAGGTATCATGGTGAGCTACTCAGTTCATCTGTGAATAACTTTCTCTGCCTATGTATATTTTTTTAGGGGAATAAAGGCGGTGTTAGTGTCCGCTTCGAAATTTGTGGCGTAAATGTTGTCTTTTTGTCGTGCCATTTCGCAGCCCATAAAGACAAGAACAAGGACCGTGTGAATGTGAGCCAATGCGATGCACCTTATGTGACATTTGTATTCTGACAGGATTATAAAGATATTGTTGACAATCAGAGCTTTCGTGACGATGATGTGCATTCAGTTCTAGACCATGAGTAGATCTATTCAAGTTTGGAACCAAGTAAAATTGCGTCCCAATTTAGCTATGTATTTTGGATGGGAGATTTGAACTTTCGCTTGGAAAACACAGACAAGGCGACTGCTGAAAAGTTGATCCGCCAAAAACAGTACTCTACGTTACTTGCCCGTGACCAGGTAAGTACGCTCGATTTTATTCTCACTGTTTGCCATCAGTTGCTTATTAATAAAAAGAAACAATTGATTTTCGAAGATTTTCAAGAAGGTGAAATAACTTTTGCTCCCACATTCAAATTTGACAAAGGGACCGACCGTTATGATAGCAGGTGAGGATAATTGACCCTGTTTGCGGTTATCCTCGCTTAAATTTTAATTTAGGCCAGTGTTAACAAGCTACTGGTTTACTACATGCTTGTACTTTTAATACTGTTGTAGGACTGGGTTGATACTGACCCTGTCTGTTATTACGAGCTGGCCGTTTGGAACCGTCTATTACTCCACCTGCCTGGGTAGTAACATATGATCAGCCTGTAATATCGCTGATGAGGTATCCACAAGGATAGCGAAGGGAGGTAGTGCATTCGCCAGTCCTCGTCACTGGTGGCGTCGCAAGGACGTCCATCTATCGATGGAAAATAGGGTTTACATAGCGTGTGTCTTTACTGTTGCTTTGTGGATCAGCGACATGACCCATTCATGTAGAAGGTGCCTATAAGCTCTCAACCTTCGACTACCCTCATCTTTACCAGTTAGCCTGCATAAAATAGGTTGACTGCATCTGTACCGCAAAAGCCCATCGGCGCGTATTTGAGAAAATTGCAGATTGGCGATTGGTAACCGAGGTTATACGGACGCACAGTCTCCGCTAATTTAGCAACGTACTATCTACGTCGGTGAAGTGTCCGCTGCACCGTGCGTTGTTCAGTGTGGATGCTGATAGTCAGAAGAAACTGTAACTTGGCCAGGCGATGATGCATCCTTGGGCTATGAAAGCCTCGACTGGTCTGCTAAGCAAGGCTGGTAGATACTATTCAACAAGTTAGAAAATCCGTGACAGTCCACATCTCTGGTTGGAAACCTCCCTGACTATACCACCCGTAAAAGTCACTGGCTAGCTTGCATCCTAGAGGTTGGTGATTCTTTTTCCTCACAAGACTTCAGTTATTTGCTCCGTTTTGTTTCCCACTCTTCACATATTTATTTATTCATTACTCCCGTACCTCGTAGACTACTATCGGTACGAACGGCAGTCCAAACCATCATACCATCTGATACGGCTGAAGGGTGAAATGGCTAATAATGACGGTGTTACCAGTTTAAGCGAGGTGGGGATGACCCGAGTTATTCAGCTGTCCGTGCATAGATATATGACACTGTGGCTCATTACCGTCCATTTGAGACTTCGTATCACAGTGCGCTTTCTATTGTTGACAGAATCTTCGGACTTATATATCGCCACGCGCTCACTGTTGAAAGGCAACACAAGATACGTATTAAAAACTGAGGGCGGAAAGCAGGTTTCACTAGCAAAGATTACTCTTACAGCTCTGAATATCTGCTTCATTATGGAAACGACCATCGAATAACTATGAGCAACCTACCCCGAACCTGTGTACAGAGAGGACACCGTTGATGACTTGCATTACTTGTAGCGTGAATGCGCAATTTCTTCGGTTATTCCCCGCTTCAATTTTTACGAAATGCCAGTTTCCGGTTCATAGAACTACACGGAGGTTGTGTATGAGCCCCCACACTCTGAACACTGCTATCATCAACAGTATTCACTATCACTAAAGACCATACGAAAACCGCTAAGTAACAAGTGGTGATGTCGGTTCTACACGGATCGTAACTCAACCCTGAGAGTATATTATGTTTCATGCCACGGGTGACTATAGGGGAGCCATATGGGGAACATTCAGGTGAAGAGGTCCTATTGCATGCACGAGTTCTATCCATTTTTTCGTGAAAGAACACGAGAACTTACAAAGATGTACCAAGCAACTAGCAAAATTACGTCTAGAAGAGGTTCGAGCGGTGTCCTGGTTAACAATGTCCGCTTCAATCAAGTCTACCTTGTATAACTGTTCAATTAGTCAAAAGTTTCACATTGCTCGACAAGGACTGAAGATGCGTACCTCCGATACGTAACTGTTAATGCAGATCAAATCATACAGATGAATCAACACGTATTGGTACCATCGGAATTAACCCATGAATTACACTCCAAAGTGGTCCACATATGGTGCTTTCCATAGTGTTTTTCATCGTCTGGAGCCCAACCAGGTCCACTTAAGAGACCCTGGTGATAATTGAGGGTCAATGGCGACTGTTTAAGAGCCTACAGTGACCGTCTACAAGGCAGTGGTCATTGGTTATGAGCTTATAGCAATCATCAAAGGTCTGGAAAAACTATAAGTTCCTATTAATGAGCACACTTGGTGTTACATATTCTCTCAGTTGTGTACATGCACCAGAGAAGTCGCATCACCGTTGGTAGGAGTTCTGATGAGGTAACGAATCGTACAGCAAAGGTTCGGGAGGCGTTTGGCATCTTATACCATCTATGATGCCGGCAAGATCTCAGTCTTCCTGTAGAAACCCGAGTGTCAGAACCGTCTGACTGTGTGGCTAATAAACCAGACTAATCCACAATAAGGACACCTGAAGTTCCTTCTTTTAGGCCACCGATGTCTCCGCACGCTTAACAGCGTAAGATGGGAACACTGTGTCGGCAATCAGGAAGTTCGTCGGTGAGTCCTCGGGACCAACAGATTCCGTCAACCAATCAGCCTGAGGATATCGTCTCAGATTGCGGTGGCCTAGCACATTTTACGGATACCAACTCACCGCTTGCCACGCCGCAACTTGTTCACGTGCGGCGGGTTAGAATGGGAACGACAGAACGCAGGCCGACGCATGACTCAGCCTAAAGGTATGAAGGCACTGACAGTGAAGCTTCCCTATGTAAGCCACTTGCAAACTTGCGACCCAGGACCAAACCATAATGACCAGATTTTGCCGGAAACTACGCCAATAAAGACACCGAGATGAAAATCCCCGACTGTACCAGCGTAAAGTTCTGTTCTCATTCTACAGCCAACACCTTCCGCAGCTTACAGAGGCTAAAAATGTTCTATTCGCACATAGTAAGAAATCTGCAAAATTGTGAGATTTCCTCCAGTAAGACTGACGGAGTGATCGATTCTACAACGAAGAACAATTATTTGTTAAAATAGATTATGCATATAACAAACCTGTGGATTGTTCAGTAAAAGCGAAACTATCTGTCATTCTCGGCACACGAAGTAAGTGCAGCACTTACAACACGATTGGCGAAAAACACGATAGAAGACTAAATTTATACTAAATGAGAACATTGAAAACATCTTTGCTGCTCTGTTCAAGAAGACATCGCATTGAATTAATCTTCTCAACTGCTACCCTCTCTTCTATGAAAAGCCGTTTGTGGTTAAGTTGCAAGCGAGCAAGCATGCACCACAACCTCAGAAGAGGTTTGATGAGTTGATCCAGTGACCATTAGCAAGACGATGGACAGATGCCCCACTTTGTTGAATCTCATCAACACCACGCAGACCGAAGAATCAAACCCAGGACCCGTGAATAAGCTTTCGAGTGTGGCACACACACTTAATCACTGGAACACGGGGTCTCGGTCCCAGTCGCTGGGGTTACAGGGTGCCATATGAATTACTTTCCTCAGCTGATGCGCTTCCTTTTCCTATAGACTGAAATTGACCAGCCGTTTGTGGCTGAAACAGCTGGATAACACTTCACTGAAGAACACTGGGACCAACTATTTTGAAACAGCTGGAAGCTACCTCTAACCGGTTGTCAACGCGGGTGCAACTCACTCAATTTGCCATAGGTGGTGAAAATTCCAGAACTCCGGTAATCGGCTGTCTTGATTTATCCTTTCGAAACATAAGGATAGCCAATTTCCCAGTCGAATCTTTGTACGCCGACAGCCGAATGGTGAACCGGTGTCTCCTTCAACTGTCCTAACCACGGTTACGCGTGACTGACCTTGGGGCAATGTGCGTGCCTCACGTGATGAATTTTTTAACCCTATGCCGAATTCCCGGATTGGCCAACCCAGAGACACTGTCTAACAGCACATGATTAACGAGAGGAGATGAACTTCTGTGGGCACCATATTTCGATCGAAATGAGATGTGTGGAAGGAAAGAGGTCAGCGATATCAGTGGCGACCGCCTATCACGTTCTATCGATGAGGCTGTCTTTATGGGGACCGGGTTGAGGTCTCAGCCTTTAATCTTTTTTCAACGTGCTCACTAAAATTAGATGCTGAACATCCCAGTTTTGAAATTGTGCTTGTGTTTCCACAACTTCCGAGCACAATGGAATAGCAGGGACAGTGTCGATTGGTAGACGCTACGCTGACCGTCCGTCATCCTATGAACTGGCTTTAAACCGAATATAATATAGTTTTCAGCCATCGCATACATCACTGGAGTTACTTTCTGGACGATGGTATCCGTGCCTTATGTATTGGGAAATAATATGTGCTCCACTCAATTTGACCTTGTACCCATGCCTTTGAGATTCATGCCTTTTGCTGAATTTTACTTATCGGACGCTTTACAGAGGTGGAAAACACGGCGGAAACTGGCCACGTTAAACCTGAAAATTGCTTATGCAACTTACATGCAAGTCATATTTATGCGTTCATTGCAGGCACCTCAATTACCATTTGTGGTGTGTCGCTAACTGAACTGTTTTTAATCGTTACATTAAATTGTGTAGCAGTTTGGGTTACTCAGTTACGCATGCTAGTCATTCTACGAGTACTCACTGGAGTTTAGACCTAGTTCCTCTGTCAAGTAGTTGTTACAACCGTCTTTTTGAACGCGTCAGCTATTCTTGCTGTATGTGGAACAATAATTCCACATGTACCTTAGAGGGCTATCGTTCAGCTGCAACCAGAATGCGGTCATAGAAACCAATGTCTAAAACAGCGTGTGCAAAACTAAACTCACGTGTAGTTCTCGGCAACCGTGTACCTTTACTGTTAAACGCTCTTCTCGGACGATCATTTGCTTATAATCGCCAACCCTCTGATGGTGTTCGATTAAAATCTTCAAACCACTCCTATTCACCTTAAACCTTTTGACAGTACAATCTTCTCTTAATCTGTCTGTCCACACTTTACACCTCGAAGTTAACGTGGTTTAACTATGAACACCACCCGCATTTACACTAGTTGATGGCGTACTCGACCCAATATATCGCTGGCCGGTACTTGGGGACGAAAGAGATGGATCGAGCAATGGCAACCACCCTAACCCGATTTAAGTGTTTTAATTCCAGATGTACCATGAGGGCAAACGGTCTGATAACATAATGTTTTTGTGTCATGGGCCTCAAAGTCATGAGCATAGCTGGAACCTGATAATCTCACAAGTTTTGTGATCCTGTGTGTATACCACAGCTATGGAGTCTACTCTCTCTAGAGGGCGACTTCACTAAGCTATTAGCACAAGCGAAAGCTTCCCTTTTTTAGTTGAAAACGTTTTATAAGGTGGCAGTCAACAAGTATTCTACTTACCAACCGATGCGATTTCCACGAATAGCTTTTGCTCAGTCTTTTGTCGAGTAAAATTTCTACTTGAGCGTTGGGCGGGTCAGAACGCAAAGCGTTAACCGACGATAAACCCACTGGGTCCTGATACAATTCAAACAGTTGATTTGTGTATTTGCTAGAAAGCATTACAAATACTTGATATAATGTGTCCATGTTTGGGAAATACTCCGTATTTGTTACTCATATATGACAACGTAGTGGTGCGGTGGTCACGGTATAGTGCAGCCCATATACAGAAGCAATTTATGTAATGCAGTGTGTATGTTCTGTGTACAATTCCTTGTGTAAAAAACGGAGGTCACGAGTGATCTCAGTAAATGTTCAGTGGGTTGGTGATGAGATTTGGAAGCAGGGCTTCCGAGTGTTCTATGCAACAAAGAAGTGAGTCAAGGGCTGTGATAGCTGAACCTGAACGGAGACATGGATGCAATATGTGATTTACGAAGGAAGTAATCGGTTTACCTCCGATTGCACAGCAGAGGTACTGTTATCTAGCTGAGGACTACAGTGGGGGAAATCTATACGGAATTGTTCCAAAACCAAGTTGGTTTGTTACTAATATGTACTTTGTGTTTAGCACCTAGTTTTGTTGAGCAAGTTGAAAAAAGATTAAAGGCTGAGACCTCAACCCGGTCCCCATAAAGACAGCCTCATCGATAGAACGTGATAGGCGGTCGCCACTGATATCGCTGACCTCTTTCCTTCCACACATCTCATTTCGATCGAAATATGGTGCCCACAGAAGTTCATCTCCTCTCGTTAATCATGTGCTGTTAGACAGTGTCTCTGGGTTGGCCAATCCGGGAATTCGGCATAGGGTTAAAAAATTCATCACGTGAGGCACGCACATTGCCCCAAGGTCAGTCACGCGTAACCGTGGTTAGGACAGTTGAAGGAGACACCGGTTCACCATTCGGCTGTCGGCGTACAAAGATTCGACTGGGAAATTGGCTATCCTTATGTTTCGAAAGGATAAATCAAGACAGCCGATTACCGGAGTTCTGGAATTTTCACCACCTATGGCAAATTGAGTGAGTTGCACCCGCGTTGACAACCGGTTAGAGGTAGCTTCCAGCTGTTTCAAAATAGTTGGTCCCAGTGTTCTTCAGTGAAGTGTTATCCAGCTGTTTCAGCCACAAACGGCTGGTCAATTTCAGTCTATAGGAAAAGGAAGCGCATCAGCTGAGGAAAGTAATTCATATGGCACCCTGTAACCCCAGCGACTGGGACCGAGACCCCGTGTTCCAGTGATTAAGTGTGTGTGCCACACTCGAAAGCTTATTCACGGGTCCTGGGTTTGATTCTTCGGTCTGCGTGGTGTTGATGAGATTCAACAAAGTGGGGCATCTGTCCATCGTCTTGCTAATGGTCACTGGATCAACTCATCAAACCTCTTCTGAGGTTGTGGTGCATGCTTGCTCGCTTGCAACTTAACCACAAACGGCTTTTCATAGAAGAGAGGGTAGCAGTTGAGAAGATTAATTCAATGCGATGTCTTCTTGAACAGAGCAGCAAAGATGTTTTCAATGTTCTCATTTAGTATAAATTTAGTCTTCTATCGTGTTTTTCGCCAATCGTGTTGTAAGTGCTGCACTTACTTCGTGTGCCGAGAATGACAGATAGTTTCGCTTTTACTGAACAATCCACAGGTTTGTTATATGCATAATCTATTTTAACAAATAATTGTTCTTCGTTGTAGAATCGATCACTCCGTCAGTCTTACTGGAGGAAATCTCACAATTTTGCAGATTTCTTACTATGTGCGAATAGAACATTTTTAGCCTCTGTAAGCTGCGGAAGGTGTTGGCTGTAGAATGAGAACAGAACTTTACGCTGGTACAGTCGGGGATTTTCATCTCGGTGTCTTTATTGGCGTAGTTTCCGGCAAAATCTGGTCATTATGGTTTGGTCCTGGGTCGCAAGTTTGCAAGTGGCTTACATAGGGAAGCTTCACTGTCAGTGCCTTCATACCTTTAGGCTGAGTCATGCGTCGGCCTGCGTTCTGTCGTTCCCATTCTAACCCGCCGCACGTGAACAAGTTGCGGCGTGGCAAGCGGTGAGTTGGTATCCGTAAAATGTGCTAGGCCACCGCAATCTGAGACGATATCCTCAGGCTGATTGGTTGACGGAATCTGTTGGTCCCGAGGACTCACCGACGAACTTCCTGATTGCCGACACAGTGTTCCCATCTTACGCTGTTAAGCGTGCGGAGACATCGGTGGCCTAAAAGAAGGAACTTCAGGTGTCCTTATTGTGGATTAGTCTGGTTTATTAGCCACACAGTCAGACGGTTCTGACACTCGGGTTTCTACAGGAAGACTGAGATCTTGCCGGCATCATAGATGGTATAAGATGCCAAACGCCTCCCGAACCTTTGCTGTACGATTCGTTACCTCATCAGAACTCCTACCAACGGTGATGCGACTTCTCTGGTGCATGTACACAACTGAGAGAATATGTAACACCAAGTGTGCTCATTAATAGGAACTTATAGTTTTTCCAGACCTTTGATGATTGCTATAAGCTCATAACCAATGACCACTGCCTTGTAGACGGTCACTGTAGGCTCTTAAACAGTCGCCATTGACCCTCAATTATCACCAGGGTCTCTTAAGTGGACCTGGTTGGGCTCCAGACGATGAAAAACACTATGGAAAGCACCATATGTGGACCACTTTGGAGTGTAATTCATGGGTTAATTCCGATGGTACCAATACGTGTTGATTCATCTGTATGATTTGATCTGCATTAACAGTTACGTATCGGAGGTACGCATCTTCAGTCCTTGTCGAGCAATGTGAAACTTTTGACTAATTGAACAGTTATACAAGGTAGACTTGATTGAAGCGGACATTGTTAACCAGGACACCGCTCGAACCTCTTCTAGACGTAATTTTGCTAGTTGCTTGGTACATCTTTGTAAGTTCTCGTGTTCTTTCACGAAAAAATGGATAGAACTCGTGCATGCAATAGGACCTCTTCACCTGAATGTTCCCCATATGGCTCCCCTATAGTCACCCGTGGCATGAAACATAATATACTCTCAGGGTTGAGTTACGATCCGTGTAGAACCGACATCACCACTTGTTATGCACCATCCGTTCGACGTTATGCGAGCACGTTTAGAAGGTGTATAAATGAAGCTCGATATGATTGTGTACTTCAAGGATTCCAACCTCCAACGTCCACACATGATGTACATAGAAGTATCACTCTTCAGTAACTCTTTAGTAACTAGTAAAACCGAATAACTGGATTCTCATTCACATCACGAGATCGACCACCGCAACAACTCGACCGCGTTCCGTGCGATTTACGAGGTACCAGAGAACGATTAACAGTGTGTTTAACACACTCCCGTCCTCTCAAGCGGTCTGGCCTTTTGTTTTAGGAGGTAAGGTGAGCTAACTGGAAAAACTTGCGCGCAGAACTATGTCGCGCATTTAAACATACATCGTTTAGGCGTTTTTTAATGCTTTTTTTCTGTGTCAAGTTTAGGTTTTGGCCCACTGTGCTAGGTCTGTGTGTATGAATCAGGTGCTTCAAGTTAACACCGACATTTACGTGCTCAATCCTTTTTTTTACATTGCACTTTCCACCGTCGTAGGCCTACATTCAGCACGTGTTTGTGAAGGTATTTTTTTTACTTATTGTTTACATGCTTGGGGTTAATACAAATGAACCGTACGTCGGCTTGTAATCCACTTGAAGTTTTACAGTCAACCCTCAGCTGCACCCGTCAGTCGCGTCACGCGTTTGAATACTTACTTTCATCTGGGATTCCCAGCAATATGAATTCCGCTCATTTGAACTAAAGTTCCTTCTGATCATATCAATTCATCGTACGTCTGAAACGGACTGTCATATTGAAGTACACATCTAAGGATGAATTTAACTGCTCATCAACTTGTAGATCAGCTTTATCGTTGCAACCCCTGCACAGTGAATTGAGATTTCAATGATCGGGAGTTGTGTCAGTAAACAATGCCCTCGGTAGCAACTAGTGACGTGTTTTTACTGATTCTTGGCGTACAACCATGGGGAAGTGCCATCATTTTCGAATTAAAACAGAACAGTCGGATGGAATATAATTACTAAAATTCTCTGTCCAAACACAAGCGATCAACTTCACGGATAAACAAGAGAATTGTAGGTAGGTTTTAGGTGGTGTCTATTTCGCGCTTTCACTGCCTTACATGGTGAGTTGTCCTCACTTCACAGGTGACTTAGTTAAACAATGGCAGAGTGCGGACCACTGAACATGGTTGCTGCAGTTTCTAGCAATGTCTCTAATCCGTATGTTACGTGGCCACTGTTTCGGGATGTATACGACCATCATTATACTTGTACGTGGAATCGGCCTGCCCATTCTGAGTAATTTTTTCTACACAACGCCAGCAGAGCTGTGATCTTCACTATTAGGCTTTAAACGGTTTGCGGCTGTTTGTCCTTTGCTTGTTTAGGTGAGCATTGCGCTTTTTATGGGTAATACGTGAGCGACCTAACAAATGCTAAACTACTATGCGACTCATTGACCACAGTTACCCTTATCTTGGTTTCGCTGATGCCCATTCGGTTTTTCACTACATGATGGGAGCCACATATGACGAATAAGTTTACGTACCTTTGCTGTCCTGGTCGCATTGGTGACAGTGTCGTTGAGGCTCCCGGGTCTCAGGCAGAATGTTTGAAAGTTGTAGACAAGAACAAACTCATTCATATCTGCACGTCCTCCCTCCCAAAGATTCTGTGAACAGAACTGAGGACCATTTCAGTCTTTCGTTAACCTCAGCGCGGTAGTGCGCACTGTTGTCTGTCTTATATCAGGCACTTCCCTTTTTTTCTGATTATTACTCACCCCCATTCTGTTCATTCTATCCACACGCCTCTGGGTTCAAGATTGAATCATTTTATTCATTGCTACCTTGGGTGAGTATCTAGTGTCATGGTACTGGCTGACTGTTACCTGCAAAACCTAAGGTCTCTGGCCATGTTTCCTGAGACAATCTTGTTGACTACCGTGCCACTGACCTCACATTAGTCATCGATTAGAGTTAACAAGGCAACTACTATACCTCCTCTCAAGGCGATCAGGAAATCTGACCATTACTAACAAGTGAATAGGGCTGAACGTTTGCATATGATGATCCAGTCATGTTTAATGTGAGGTCAATGGCACGGGTCAACACGGTTGCCTTATAAAAGCGTGGCCGGAGTTCTAGTCCGGGATCTGGTAGGGATATGCAGTACTGAGGAGCTTCAACAAGAACGGAACCTGAGTCTGGTTCTTCTTTTCGGAAGGGCCGACCGGAGTGATGTGATGTTCATTTTGTACAAACCAAAACTTGCCGACTACTCCCCAGATTAAGACCTCACGGGCGTAGATCCAGTGTGTACTCCATTTGTTGTTAAAGCTTCCTTTACTCTTCCAAACGTGTGTCGCGTTGCATTGACCCGGCAGATTTGAGCCATCTACATGATTCTGCAGCACTTTCGTGTGTTCATAATCCACTGTTTCCAAAGACTACTAGCCGGTCTTTTCGACTCACCTTTAGTATGCCTCCACTAAGATATTTCGTTAGTATGAACCACGGGTAAGGTCAGGGTTGATGGGAATTGATTTCCATCTAGTTTTTCTATCCACACATATTACCGGCTTCTAAAACGGTTTCGCTCAGATCGTCGCACCCACCGACGCGCATGAGTGATCCTAGGGTTGTAGGTGTACCCACACATTGTTAGTTGTTCAGTTTAATGCCAAACCGCCTTGCCAAACTGTACAAGCGTTTACCCACTCGTTATTTGATTAGTGTTGACAAGCATGCTATTGAGGACAAACCATTGTTACTGCTGTAGTTGCCTGTGGGGATAGAAATGAGCGGAACCAGTATGGGGCACTTGTTATCCTTAATTACGCGAGCACTTTTGATGAGCGGTGTTCTCTTGAAGCTAACGTTTGTACACCATGTGGGTCTGATGATAGCAGCCCGGCCTTTTACATCCTGACTAAGTAACCGGTACGGACGTAACGCAGTTTCATAAGAGAGGTTCCGTTTCTTCAGTGTCGAATCACTGAAAGACAAAAACGCATAATTTTACTGGAAATCACCAGTTGCTTTTCACACACAATTTCGCTTTGCTGGGCAGTTTCTGTTGCCTCTCGAGTGAAAACATACTCCAACCGAGGAGGAAAAGATGCGTGGCTGCATAGCATAGCTCGTGAAGCAGGCGATCATTCATCCACGACTTGTTTTGGTTCACTATTCCTGGGTGCTCCCAGAATTTCTTGGTCCGGTGCCCATGAATGTGTGGCAGTGTGTTTGAGCTCACTAACCTTGATTTTCAACCTCCTTGGACAAAAGAGAGGTGACTGCGTACCAGCGTAGGCTAAGCTTGCTGGCTAAACGCGGATGGTGAAGACCGCGTGCTCATGAACACGAAACTTCCCAGCGACTGTTCCGCAACCATGTTTAACCTGTCTATCTGCATTGTGGGTGCCTCGAGAAGAAGAATGTTCATTCTTACGATAGCTCCTGAGTTCACCACGGTTTCTAGCCTATTACTTTGCTGTCCTCGAAGTTAAATAGGCGAGTTTGGGAAAGGATTGTGGTAACCGGAAAACTCGGAATTTCTGCACAATCGCTCTTTGCATACTATCCGGAGAATCTGTTTCCCTGTGTTGTGGCATTCAGTTTTCCATTGAGACAGAAAGAAGTCTACAATAAAAGGTCCGTATGTACTCAAAAGAATTTTTAGATGTACATGTTACTGTGTAGAGGTCAATGCTTCTTCGTGTATATTTCATTTAATTCCAAATTCTACAAATCTTAATTCACATATCCACCACACGGGTTGAACGACTACGTTTTCGTTATGAATGTCTAACCTTACAGTTAGCTTGATCGCCGGCCGATAACGTGTCATACAGTCAGCATACAAGTAGCTATGAATAGGTATGCACTCGAGAATTGTCTCATATATTTCTGTGTTTATGCTAGTGAGCGAGTGATTTTACACATCCGTTAATCTGTACAGCGCGTTAAAGGCGGCTTTGTTGTGGTGAGCTATTTGAACGTTCAGAACTGGAAGCCGTAACACTAAATTTTTAGACTGCAGATTTACCGTCGGTTAAATAACAGTAAAGTCTAGATGGTAAGAGGTGGCAGATGAAAAGTATTTCCTACACCCGGTGTGGTAGAAAGTCAACTTAGCTTAATCAAATCGCTTATTGAATGCGCTTACAAGTCGTTCGGAAGTCACATTCCTTTTGCAGGTCAGAGCTATTTTAAAGAGGGAAACAGGGATAGAGAGGAAACAGTTGGCCAGTAACAACGTGGAATGAAGTATCTATCTCCCTTATTGACCATTTGGATTCGAACCGTATTGTGAACATTTACCGGGGTAACTGCAGCAGATGTTGTAATATGAGGTACCTTGTGTAAAGCACAACAGTCGATAAGTTCATCGTACATGTGATCACTGTTTTCACCGATCACAGATGGAACTGAAAAGAAACATAAGGAGTAATTGCGTGAGCACGTCTTTGATAGGATTTCTGGAGCGTTTCTTAATTACTGTCGTTTACTGGAGACCTTTTGAGCTACTGAGTTACCTTTTCACTTAGCAATCGACCGTTTGCATACTTGGATAAGGAGCTATATAAGTTGACTAGCGGAACTAGTTTCCTCTGAGTCAGGGCAACAGTGTGTGCTTACCCGTATATATATATATATAATTTTTAAATAACGAATGGGTGAACATATCATCTGGGTAAGTTTTGTGAACAGCGTGTTCTAATACATTTTTTATTTCGTAAAGTGCACGCTTGGTTCCTGCACAAGGGCGGTTCCCAGCCCTTCGCATCCCTATAGCTCAAGGACTTCTTGGAATTCCAAGATGTGAAACGATTACTTAACTTGAGGTAAACGATTGAAGTTATTTACCAGTTAGTCCCGTTGTTTCTCGAGGCTGGGTCCCGTTAACCACAAGCCACAATTGTTAAGGGAAATAATGGCCAGTCTGATTCATTTGCAAAAACAATACAGTTGTTTGCTTGAGCTGTCTGTGAATTGAATACACTTATTGAGGCGAAACAATGAAAGCCGTAAAAAACCAACCTCTTCGCAGATGCCACTTTAATTTCACCTACAGTCCGGTTATCTGCTTGTAAGGTTTCAACACCACGATGTTGAACGTCTGAACGTAGTTGTAGGCGGGTTTCTAACAGTTACTTCTCAGTCCCTCTTATTTCGCTTCCTGTTGACAGTTTATATTTGTCTTCATAGTTGTATGACACACTAGGGTTAATGTGAGTCAGTGACCTTTTACTACTGCTGCTGCTGCTGCTGCTGTTGATGATGATGATGATGATGATTGCGATGATGATAATGATGGTGATGTTGGGGATAACTGGGGTCCCGGTGCTCTTGATGATATCGGCGATGATGGTGTTGAAACATTTGCCGGTGTCAGCGCGTTCTTGTTAGACCTTATACAATAAAGCATACTTGGAATTAGTTGGAATGATGCGTTTATGCAGGTTACAATATCAACAGCTTAGCACAGATCACTGAAGAATACCCTTGGACGCGATGTCCAAGGACTACCTTAATCAAGCGGCCAAGTGAATCCCGTTTCAACATTCAATAATGAACTGATTACCACTCATTTTGATTGAAACCATTCCTTCTTTGAACGATGTTTTATATGACTGTGCATAATAAGCGAGTTTTGTTGTTCTCTCCATTGGCTTCTAATAGTTGATTTTTGCCTTTGCCAACGTTTTGCAGCATGTTTTTTACTGGTAAACCTTCATGTTCACCCTATTGACCTCTTCCTGAGACTTCTTCGATCCACCCACTCTTGCAGACCAATTTTTAAATGGAATTCTAACGGTGCTTCCATCGATTGTAGTCACCGGTTGTGGGTTTACAGTTCGATGCATTCACAACCGAGGTCAGCTTTGTCACACTGTCTGTGGCACTTTCACGACAAAACGTATGCTGTAGAAAAAGAGTCCGATTTTAGAATGTGGCTTCCATGGAGATGGTATCATAAACAAGATGGGTATTGGATAGGCTTACGATCGATCTTTTGTTCGAATAGGTGTGTTCCGTTAGTAGTAATCGAAAAATGTAATCAATTTTGTTTTATTATCATTGCCCGTCACGTTACCTTCAGCGCTTTCCTTCGCTTTAACTTGATCGAGCGGTCACACTTATGCTGACGATGATCTAGGACATTTACGTTCCATCACTGACTTCGTTTCGCCCATTCCCCTTTCTCGTGTTCCGTTTGTCATCATTAGCGCGTTTCGTGAACATCTACTTTTCAGTCCGTTCTTTGACAGCGTTTGCGTATTTCCCCACTTTGAATCAATACGTGACCTTAAATCACTGCACACTTACCGAATTAACCTAAACCAAAATATTCCACAAAGCACTTGTACTTACAGATGACAGTCGTTTTGATTTTATCATTGAATGTTTTAATTTAACCTTGACTTCTATGTTCAACCTGTTGGTCTAAAATGCTGTGACCATGCTAAATCCTGGATGACCATCAACTGCTATCGCCACACTTGTTGGTTGCACAGTAATCTACAGAAATCCGAAGTGGAAACTGTTCATCTACACCTTGTTGTTCTTCTGCCGTTGATCTTCACTATTTAACTTCAAGAAGTCCGTAGCCTGGTAGCTCACACTTTTGAACGAACGTCAGTTTGCTGTTTTAGTGCATAACTTAGTTTGTCCATATTCGACCGTCGTGACATTTTACATATTTGACCTTCACAATGGTAAGGCGGTTTACATCTGGTTGCTAGATGTGTGTATGAATTTGTGGGTCTCAGTTATCCTTCCTGACCTTCCGGGTTGATAGTAATCAGCTTAGAACGTGAGAATGTGATGCTGATGTGCAGTGCACATGGGTAGCCAAATTAGCCAATGAGACGCATCTAAAAGCATCGTCAACCTGCTACTCTCTTCTTGAATTAAAGCGACGGAAATTAGGTGTAAGATTGGCTTCACTCACAACGTTGACGTTCAGCTTTCCTTATGTACGTAATCGTTCACACGAAATCGTACTTCACATGTTCTCACCGTGATAGGCACCCGAAGTATGTTTTATGTGCTATAGGGAAAATTTGTTTTATGTTCTGTTGGGAAAGTGTTCATGTTAATTTGGTTGAATGCCTTTTTGACTTTTTGGTGTTCACGTTGGACTGAACACTTTACTGTACATCGTTAGTTATGCAGTATGGTCGATTGAACAACAATTTCTGCAGGCGCATTCTTCAGAGTTTTTTCTTAAACGCCTATCCTGATATCTTTAGGTAACTCTGTAACTGTGGGTGTATACCTGAAAACTTGGAAACCAGAAAGCTTGCTATCTAGGTATAACTGGATCATTTCTTTTTTGAACGAAGTAGACTGATTGACTAACTAGCTTGAAGTGTGGTCAGACTTATAAGAAGCAGAATTATCTGTGTGCTCAACCCTCTTGTGTGTATATTGTTGATTTTGTTGTTGTAGACATTTCACTCTAATACTGTGGGCGCAGATCAGTATATTCTGTTCACTATTATTGAAAAAGTGAGCGGATAGCTGGCTCATGTGCTTGAATTCTTGCTCATTGTTTTATGGTGTATTCCTTTCACGATACCAAGGAACATCATGAACTGATTGCCAAAGTGAACATATCATGTAATGGTCAACTTTCAAACCTTCCACAACTTTTTCTCACAGAGGACAAACAGATGCTTTGCTTGATTGTGCTCCTTATGAAGAACAGTTGTTCAGTGGGCGTAAGTAATGTGCGCCCTACTAATTAAACTCCAGTACATCAGATTAACTGTAGCATCTCACAGATGGACACATTTTTCATGTTTTGGTAAATTGTGAACTATACTGCTGAACATGGAATCAAATTATGCTGTCAGATGAATCGATGAAAATTGGGCATGTGGTGATTACCGCTTATCTCGGTAGTTATTTCCACGTGTCAAATAGATGCATCTGCCAAAACTCATCTACTATTTCAACTGATTTTACCCAGGTAGTTTTCAGGTAGCGCATGCTATACTGTTATCCCAACTTAGATTTGAACTCTGGCCCATGTTCTCTCGAGGCAACCGCGCTAGTTCACGTTGTACACGATCGCGTTGGCTTACCTGTGCACTCGACTACACTCGCTTATGAGTAATCTGAGGTCAATGGCATAACGGTCAACACACTTACCTCATGGAAACGTGGACCGCAGTTCGAATCCCGGTAGTAACAAAATTATACAGTGTAGACGAACGCTAACAAGGAACCTAGTCTAGCGCTTCTTTTCAAAAGGGATTAGGTATGAAGGTTATGCGATTAGGAAAAAACATTTGATTCCGGTGACCACCAGCAAAGTGGTGGACTGTTGTTTCGGCCTAGTTGGGTCTCACTGGCACCACATGAGCCGGAGAATCGAATCCACAACTCGTGAATAAGCGGGAAGACTGTAGTTCAAACACTTATTCACTTGACCAGAGAGTTATGGCCACTCGGGTTGCAAGAAGGTAGGTAAAATACTTTCATTAGCTGTCACGCTTCTTTTCACTGGTGATCACTGGGACCAACGGCTTGCGACAACTCTTCTTAATCTCTTCTGCGGCCATAGTTGATGCTTGCTCATTCGCAGGCCAACCACGAAACCCGACTAATCGATTTCAGCTCATAAGCGAAAGGGTCATGTGAGTTCCACTATATTTTCACCAAAAGACAAAGTTTGCAACGTTAACCAACTTTTATTTACGTGTTTCGGATTTTGTCAGACTGGGGTGGTGGTTTGGTTTCATCACTAAGGACTTATTGGCTCAGTTCTGCGGAACGTTTGGGCCAAGATAAAACAAGTCTGTTAGTAGTTGATTTTCATCGAGGTTTCGCCTGACTAACAAGTCCTGACTGCATGGTTATCAAATTAGTTTGCCGCTGTAGTTAATACATCTCGATCGGGCGGCTTGATTATTAGCTACAAGCGATTGTGATTGAACTTGTATTGACGATTCGGTTATGTTCAGTATGAGATCAGTGGTACAACTCTTAAAAGGGTCACCCTATAACCAAGTTGAACGGAGTTCATTATCCCTTCAGAATAAAGATGTGTACTATTTGTGTTCTGATGAATGCAAAGCTCGAATCTGCTTCCCCTTTTCGAAAAGAGCTGGCCGGAAATGTCTATCTGTAGACGAAAACTGCGCTCAACTGAATTTGGTATCCGAATATATCTGAAATAGTTTGCATTCTTTACTCAGCTAAATTCAACCGTTGTTTTGTTTCGAATCAGGTGCAAATTCGGGGTAGAGATACGTTCGATTAATCCGTTAAATTTTTATTCCACCATTTTCGGTAGTTTGCCACTTTCTTGGAGTCCTGAAACATGACATGTCAATCTACTGTGTGAGATTTTCTCCATCAACCATTTTACGTAGTCCTTAATGTTTCACTCTTTTAGACACCATCGGCGTGTGTTGTGTGGGGCGTACTTGTTAGTCCGTCGGTTGATGTGGTCTCTGGTGTCTGTTTTGTTCAGCCACTGTATTAAACTGTGTGGTGTGTATGAAAGAGAAGTTTGTGTGTTAATTTGAATCGTCGCTTGACGTGACCGCTGACGTATCGATATCTCTTTTGACCGTCCATGTGTGAATGCACAGGATCTGGTGAAGTGATGCTCATTCATGTTCCATTTCTCAGTTCCATTATTAATATCGGTTTTGATGAGCTTCCATGATGTGAGTTAAGTTGAACGCGGAATACGTCTCTTGTCCTTTTGGCCAACTGATTGGAAAAATTCCTGTATATGCAATATTGTCCGTTTGATTCGTAACGCAATTGATCCGTTTGCTTCTTCTGTTTACTTGAAGTATCTTGTTCGCGATTGATTGCCTCACCGGTAGCCACAATGTCTAAGTTACGGAATTATGCTGCTGGAGGCATCTGTATACCAATGACCTTCACAATGTTCCGTGTACTGTTGGTTTGAGCTTGAGACGGCGGCTATCGACCGTAAAATGGTCCGGATGATAAGTAGTGTGGTTGGGTCAGTGCACAATGACAGACAGTGTGTGAGTGATGCTTCCAGTTTGAAACTAAGTAAATTAGTCAGTCTTAATTGTCAGCCGAATGCAATATAAAATAATGGGTTCCAGTTCTGTGTAGCTTACTTTGCCTGATTTTGTTCAACGGGAACAGCGACTGTGTACATGTCCTAGACGGTATTTTTTTTATCACAAACACTTCATTCGTGGTTTCAGTTAAATAGAATTAATTTGGTCACAGGTCACCTTGTTCTAAAAAGTTCTGCCACAAGAGCTCGTGCAATACGTAGAATGGTGGTGAAAATTGCGTGGTCGTGTGTACCTGCCTTTTTTGGTTGGATCGAGAAATAACAGCCATGTTAGTGCGCCGGGTGAATTCGATTTTTGACAAATCCATATTAGTTTTAATTGTGTCGCATCATTTTCCGCATTAACGAATATTTATCACTTTCCCATTTTCTCAGCTATATCTTTCCGGTGTTATCGCAAACGAATTAATATGACAATCCGATAGCAACTCTTGTGAGTGTGAGCTCAATCGAACGTGAAAACCGACAGAATCAGAATAGTTTTACTTGTCAACACGGTCTGCTTGGCTGATTTCCACTTGAGGCGGCACTCGGCCGATGTTTCGTTTGCTTGTTCACCTGACCGTGGATATAGAAAGTTTCGAGTTGTTTCAGACATGATTTGCCGGTATTTGTCAGCGAAGCACTTGCCAAGAACCGCAGGTCACACGTTACCATATAGTGAGCGATTTTGTTCCTACTTGGAATCCTTTGACAACTCAAGCGTCCAGACCAGCCTGGTGTATCCAATCACGGGACCTTATGCAGGCTGTATTAATAGCAATAAACAGAATGTAGAACTGAGATCTTTACCTCTATTCTCGCCTCCGTGTCCCAAGTGCCGTGAGCTGTACTAATATTTCTGTGATGTTTTATAGACCATAGAGATATTAAAATATCTCCTGTGACTTGTCTGGTGGACATTGTTCTCCATATCGTGCATTTTGAAGACGCTAATATGTCGTTTATTTTGAAGAGCAATATACACACCTTCATTCAAAGAGAGAACAGACGGTGACACCAATATTAAGCAACAGAAATGTAAAGGGGAGAATGTGGAAACAAACTCTCAGTCACATGTTGGATGCTGCATAGTTGACAACACTGGACAGTTGACAAGTCCTCACATGAGATTGGCAAGCGTTAATAGTCCAAACATCAAATGAAAAGTTACTGCTGTGGTATGTACCAAAAAGATTACATAAAAATGGAAAAAAGGTACAAAAATCTCAAAAAAAGTGAAGTACAGTAAACAGTCTCACAGAATCGGAAGCTCTTCAGGGAACGAAGTTGCTGTCACAGTCAAGGCTCGTGCATCGGGACAGAATGTCCTTCATAGAGAGACAACTGTCATAGAGGTGTCAACAGGTTTCCCGCATATGTGTCGTGGGATTTTAGGGAACCAAGAACAGTTAGTAAACAGAGGGCAGTCTCAGTCGAAGAATGGCACTACATGAAGAAGAGAATATGATTTCGCGAAAAGAGATGATCATAGGTGAATGAGAAACAGAGTTCACATCAAAGTCCATGGTGTGGAGGACCAACTTAATGGCGGCAATCTGGGAGTCGGTTCGGTATTTCGCAATCTTGTCCGTTCAGGCGAGTTGGCATCAATAGTCATCCACTATACTGACGTCAAGCACCATAACAGCACCGTCACGAACCGCGATCACGTCGGGTTTGATGAAACAACTCGCCGTTGGCACTCGCAACTCCTCGAAGACTGTACAGCCCAAGTTACGCAGTCGTTTCGCCAGGTCTTTGGCCACGCGGTTATGTAAAGTACGGCGTGCATCATGAGTGATCCAGCATGATTGAAGCATGTGAGCGAGGCCTTCTGGTTGACTGCAGTCGCCGCGACAGAGAACGGACTGGCCGCTTCGGTCACCTCATGAATTTTGGACCTTAGTCCGCAGGAGACTACATCTGAGCTGGATAGCACGAATAAAAATCCTGGGGAATATGCGGTCTGGATTAGACAGCCAACGATGGGATAGTGCAGAACGTGATGCTTCCTGAAGACCACAGCCATCTTGCGAGTGATAGATTTTATCCGTCCACGCCGCATGAGCTTCCTCCTTGCTCGTCACTACCACACCCTGGACGCGTACCGGGCCGTTAACTTCCCTCAAGATAGAGCCAAACAAATCGTCTTTCACCATATTTCGCAGAATTAGACATTGACTATAGAGCAGTCTCTCCAGTCGGGGTTTGCGCGAGACTGGGATAGTGGTGGACAAACTTGGGATGTCCAGACCGCCCAAACGAATTGGGATGTGGATGTAGCTGATGAGTTTGTCTTTAGGAAGGCGGAGCCATTGCCGAAC
The DNA here is from genome assembly GCA_008508345.1 of Paragonimus westermani. Taxonomy (NCBI): domain Eukaryota; kingdom Metazoa; phylum Platyhelminthes; class Trematoda; order Plagiorchiida; family Troglotrematidae; genus Paragonimus; species Paragonimus westermani. The sequence goes on along the minus strand of QNGE01003420.1, from coordinate 21,853 downwards.
AAACTGGCGAATTGTACATTCCATTGCTTCGAACGTGTTTCGGTGGACTCGATTCAGTACTAACGAGTGATTCGTCTTCGGATTCAAGTGCTGTCTCAGGAGATCTAGGCGATGATGCAGCTTCAAGGACACTTTGGTCGTTTCATCCATCATTGTGCGAAGCTGCAGGCAGCGATTGGTGAAGGCTGTAATTTTCCAGGTAAACGGGATATCCAGATAGGTCGCCGTGTCAGAGACGCTTAGTGAGCGGATAATATCTAGACCGAACTGAGTAGACTCATTAGAGATAGCGGTCACATCGTGTTTGTGATCAACGCGGATGATCATGAGCTTGGTCTTGCGCACGTTGATCTGCAGCCCGGATAATTCCAGGTCACTAGTTGCAGCTTCAAGCTTCTCGGAGAAACGTGTAGGATTTTCAACCAGGAGAATCAGATCGTCGGCATAAGCGAAACCGCTGACCAGTGTGTCGTGGAACTGGTAGCCAAGCTCCGGTCGATAGAGAGCTAGTACCTCATCCATTGCCGTGATGAACAGAAGTGGAGAGTGGTTCGCCCTGGTGAACACTACGCTGGGACCGGAGAACCGAACCGCCAATCGTGACGGAGACACTCCGATAGGAGTCGGAATGTAATGCGTTAGAGGTGGAGGAGCACCGATAATCGGGTCCTGTGAGATGGAGTCAAACGCTTTGGACACGTTGATAAAAGCCGTACACAGACTTGAAGATGTCGTGCATGAGTTCCGAAGCAGCGCATGAAGCAGTGAGGTCGCATCTAGGCAACCGTCACGGTGTAGGAAAGCAAACTGAAGAGCAGGCAGATGCAGACGCGTATTCCAGCGGTCAGCCAGTATCGTGTTAAAACAACGCATCAATGTTGAAGATACGGTGACAAGTCTGAACTCGGTGGGAAATGAAAGATTGTTAACTTTCGGTGCGAGCGTGATGCGAGAGCGACACAGATGAGTTGGACAACTTTGGGTTAGCAAGAAGAGGTTGAAGTATCCGGCCAGGGCATCAGATTTCAAACGCTTCAAATGTTCAAGCAAAAGCTTGTTCAAACCAGGGGTGGTGTTTTCCATGTACTTCAAGGTGCGTGATACTTCTCCGGTAATCTTGTCGACCAATGACCAGTGCGGAAGCAGAACAGGACAGGTAATTGTCCCAGTCTCATTTGCTACGCTAGTTGTTACATGTTGCGTTCTGTTTCACCTGACTCATTTATCAACTGGAATTATGTGCTACATAGGCTTTTGCTTATCCTCTTCGTATACTACTTCGGGGTAGTGTGTTTCGACTCCGTAGAACATACTGATTGGCCTAAATGTTGTTTTATTGCTTCTCGGGGCAGCCAATCTGCTGGTTTCTCGGCTGGGTAAACGAGTGGGCTAGTTCAATACAGTCGGGAGCGTCCCTAGGCTGCGAATTGAGGAACACACTTCTACGTGAGGGCTAACTGCGAAATAAGCGGGGCTCCTTCGTTTAATAAGCGGTTTTGGCCAGTGAGCGGTAGCAATATCAAAGCGTGGTAGATCCACCATTGGCAGCCGTGTCGTATGAAATGTTACGTGAGCTTTTTGACGATACTACGACATGACACACGTTACCCCGCCACAAAAGGGTTTCACATGCCACAACGGGCTCACGGGCAGTATACCACCCGTCTTTACCGACTACGGACAAATCTCAAGAAGGGGAACCAAACCACCCCAGTGATAACCCATTCCAGCGGGTACGAATGATGTGCCGAGCACCTTGAATATTTGTTCCTCATGCAAAGGGCGTATGAACCAATTTGGTAACGGGACCCTCGCAAAAGGAAGCAAGCGTCGCAACATCCCCGTCAGCTTTGGACTCTCTGGCCGGACCGATGTACTGCATCAGATCCGTTTTCTTAGATAAATCTTTGAACTATAGCGCTGTTCATGTCACAGCTTAATACAAGGCGCATTGAGCATCCTGGATCGATGTATTTCATCCGAAGTGTTTACGAACCGAAGTGCTGTTGATCACCGGCCTCAGTTTGCTCCGGACTCCGTGCTTCGCCCCGCTTCCTCGTGAGCCGGGTTTATTGGAAATTAGAAGCTCTGGGTGGTATCCCTCAAACCAACCCATTTTAAGATTTTGGCAACCGAGAAGCATTCCGCCTCCATGATTATGAACCTATGAGCATATATTGGTTGTGAATTTTGTCTTAGGCTTTGTCGTAACTCTGGCCAAAGTGTCGGCAGCCGGCTTGGTCCCGTGTCACATTCCACTGTACGAGAACAGTCAATCTCAGATTTCCCTCTTGTTGAACAACCCTTCACTTGGTACCGCCAAATCTCGTTTCCAGACACACACCCGAGACTCGCCTCATTTACTGCTCACGAAGGGAATCATAACCAGCATGCTAGTATGCCAGACACCACGGTTATTAGTCCGATTTTCAAGCATTTATGCAGTTAGATCAACAGGCGACTATTGCGCGTACTTTGGAAGCTCTCGCCATTAATATCTTTTGTTTTGCCGAAACACGGATTCAGAGTTGTAGCTTAGTGCTACAACTTCAACCTCTGTTAAGGGTTTCACACAATGTGTGTTCATCTGGAGACCTTGCTATTCACACCGCTGATACTACCTGACAGAATAGCCGGCAACAGCTGTCTTTGCGCTGTCAGATTAGAGAATACAACTAGAACATCGACAAGCGTCCATCACAAACTCTACCTGCTTTTTGCGGCATATGCCCCCATAGACTGTAGTGCAGACGCAGTCAACATGATTTCCACCAACGGTTCACCAACTTCCTCTACACTGCGTGGCACACGTTATTTGTAGTGCTGATCAGAGGCCCAACCGCCCAAGTAGGCTGATTAAGTGCTGATAACCGTGACTTACGTGGCCCACACCCTTAATGTATTCGTTGAACAGAACAAATAACGCTCGTTACAGCCCCGTGCTAATAAAGGTCTGCTTCTGTCGAGTACCTTCTAGGCGTCAATGTGTCGTCTGGCGAACTCCATCGTCATGTAACTTGTGGATGCAGACTAGGAACACTGCCGTTAACTATCAGTCAGTCTGGAGCACCTGTGTGTATTCCTATTATGCATTTTGCTGTGTTCCAACTTCACTCTCCGCTTTGATGGGGGACATTTTGTCGCCTATCCAACTTTGGGGTATGCAACCTAGCAGAGACAAGCGCTCTAAACTTACCTGAGCGCGTTTACCCATGGTCTGGGACCCCATCCACCAGACGACATTGAAGCACATTGAACAAATCCGACATCCACTACGTAAGTGTGGTACTGCTTTCCATTCGACTATCAACTCCTGAGTTTCTATGAAATCACTGGAACTTCCTGGTGCTCGCCGGTGTGTTCCATCCGGCGGCGAGTACACTTCACTCTCACCTACCTAAAGCCATTTGCTTGGAACTACTGAAGCAATTACGAGAGGGTAGCGAGACCTGATGGATACTGTGCGCTATCGAGATGGAGCAGGCTGCTACTACTGGAAACTCCTGGAAGCTCATCTGATCAACGTGTGACAGGAAGTTAGGCGTGAACGAAGCAATCTGCGACCCCAGTGGAGAGCCTATTCGTAACCTGCAACGAAACTTCAAACGCTGGGCTGAGCACTTCCAACAGCAGCTCAACTGGCCACCCGCCACACTGATTAAGCTTTTGGACTCTGCCTGTACCCGTCGCTCCGTGGGCGTTCCTCTGCCGTCTGAAGCAAAATCATCACTTGAGGTCAAGTTCCTGAAACGTCACGAAGTGCCCGGCCCAGATGAATTCCCTGCCTCTATATTTGTAGCTGGAGATCGAGCCTTAGCCAGAGAGCTGACAGGTCTCCTCCGGAAACTCTGGATCACCCACTTCGTGTGCAAACCACGAGAGGATTAGCTTGATTCATACTCTGTTTAATTTGCCTGCAGCCATTGTACTTCATAGACTAAGCAAACCGTGTGAGCACCATATCCTTGAGGAACAGTTTGGGCTGTGCGTTGGCCGTGGCTGCGCTGATCACATTTTCACACTGCGGCATGTGATCGCTATCCGCCATTCCTATGGAGGCTTTGATTCGGCTGACAGTGCTGCACTCTGGAGCTTTTTACGGAGGAAAGTTGTACCCAAAAAGTATCTCGATATTCTGAAAAAACTTTGCCCTCAAAACTCGTGCCGAGATAGGGCTTATGGCAGCGTACCACCGAACTTTAACATCTCAAGTGAGGAACGCCAAGTTTGTTTGTCGTCCCTTTTTCTATTCGACTTTGTATTAGATGACATCCTAGAGTGTGCTATGGCAGACCACGGATCTGATGGTGTACAACTGCTCCCAGTCATTCTGCTTCAAGACACAGAAAATGCAGACGGCATCGCTGTGATCTGTGAGGGTTCACATAGAGCCCAGAATACCTTAGATTAGAGACCTCAATTCGTCAGTTTGTATGACCATTGCAACTACAAGTTGCAAGGTGGGGAAGACTGCGCCTGGTTTCACCTTTGACAGTGAGCTGTTGGAGGTAGTTGAGAAGTTCATGTACCTTGGAAACTGTATGAGAGAACTGTATGTGAGATTGCAAATCGCACAGTTAACGCTTGGATAGCGTTCACCAACCCACGCCATCTGTGGCATCGGTATTGTGGTAGACTGTCAGGTCGCAGTTGCGAGTTTTCGAACGCTCGGCCAAATACCTAAACGCGGGGAGGTACGTTCAAAAGCCTGCTGCGATCGGATTAAGAACAACGTGTGCGACCGGATGGGTCATCGCTTGACTGGATCGGACCAACGGGCGAGGCAGGGCTGACAAAATACGACAGACGGCCAGATCGGAGGCGTGGTTTTTCCAACCTGTAGAGGAACATCTCGAAACGATGTTGGAATACGGTCAAGGCCAACATTGGGTGGATGGCGGACAGCACGAGCAGCCGGACGATCCATCGCGCAAGGAAATCGAACAAACAGACGAGGAATGGCTAGCCGAAAACCCCCAGATAGAAGGCGCCGATCACACACGTAAAGCGGTCAGAAGTGCACACGACGTGAGAACGGGAACCGGGGGGGTGTTGCGGGTTGGAATTATGACTCATAAACGAGAGAGCGCGCGTTGCATATGACTGGCGATCTGAACAATAAAGATTGTGCTTTATTGTACGCCTCGCTACAGTATGATCTCAGTCTTCTTGTAAAAACCCGAGTGTATGGTATGTAAGAGAGGTCTGATTGTATGGCTAAGATGCCTGGCTCGTTCACGCTGGGGATATTTACGAGCTCCTTTTTCGACCCGTGATATCTCTGCAGGCCTTGCAGCGTGTGATGCGAACATTGCGTCGGCAACAAGGAAGTTTGTCTATGCGTTCTCGGAACGGATAGACCTCATTAAATGATGAGTATGCGGCTATCATCTCACAAACTGTGATGAGTTGACATGTTACGAATGCCAATTTACCGCTTATCATGCATGCGGTGGGCTAGGCTGGAAGCGTATGTGCTAGCCGCAGGGTATAAGGGAACCTGCACTGAAACCTGATTCGATAGACTACTTCCGGCATTTTGCCTGGGATGCAGACAATACTGAACACCTTTAGTTGCGGACGTTGTCCGACATGTTGGGAAATAAGGCTCAGTAGTTTCTCGCGTTTCTGATCTCTGTGTGCATCGGCGCAATTTTTTTCTTTCTTTCCTTACATCCCTTCTTCCTCTACTTTGAGCAATGCCTTTCCGTGTTAGGTTGTGGCACGTTTGTCACTTTACATGACGATTGCGTATGAAGCGTGCATATATATATATATACATATATATAAAGTAGTCGAAAAAGGGGGCACACTGAGTAGTGAACGATTTATTGGGACGTTTCAAATCCACATTAGGATCCGTTATCAAACAAATAAATGTGTCGGAATGAGATTGTTCTGCCGTTCACCGTCTCAAGTGGTTATCAGCTATACCTTTTGGTCCTATCGCAAATGGATTTGGTTGCTGCTCCGCCGTTAACCGTTTCTTGTGTGAGCGCACTCCAGTGCGAAGGTCGACGACAGTAGAAGGCAGCATTCACTGTGCACTCGCACCGCTCATTCTGCTGCCACGTGAGCCAGCACTCTATCTACGTTTCATGTGTTTGCCTGTCCTGGCGAAAAAATCACGCGGGTTCGTTAGAGTTACTGCTGTGTAGTCGACAGGATTTTCATAGTCTCCAAGTGACAGTTTATCTCATTCCAATTAAAACTAAGGGTTGAAATGATAACACATTTCACCGGTTCTAGCACTGATTGTCGATCATATCGAGCAGGGTTTTGGCTTCAACCATTACAAGGTTTTCAGCTAGAAAACTTACTATTCTTTGCATCACTTTCTGTTGACCCTGAAACCAAATAAAGTCGATCACTTGCACGAAGTTCACTGTAAGATCATGTGAGATCTGTGTAGGAGCGTCAATTTACGTAGTTAATAAAAAAACGTATATATGGGAGAAATAAATGTCCAAAACTAAAAGATTTCCATCTGTCTTGGATTTTGATCTTAACATCTGTAACACCAATGATTTGCTTATTAACAAAATACACTTCGTATGAGCAGAACATATCTTGTATGTATTGGTCAGTGTATCGGCTTAGAACCCGATTCTGCTAACAAGCTTTTTTATTGTCAAACCACAACGACGGCCCAATCAGTTGATAAGCGCGACGTGATATAATTAACCAAGTGTTTATAAAGTCCTCTCCAAAGCCCGCACGTAAACCGATCGGTTTTTCAACACAAATCCCTTCTGATTCACCTTTGGGACGATGATAGTATTTTGTGGGTTGTACTTCTGATTGGTAATTATGTTAGTAATGTTTAATTACGTCTTGTACGTACACGCGAAGCAACCACTTAGTGTCTACATCCTGTTAGCATGCGTTGTGGTTCACCGATCTGTTCACAGCCACCTTTTGCCTAATGGGATGCTCAACAAAAATGATGTATCACACAGTTTGGTTGCTGCAATCTATTTATCTTGTCATGCTTGTTCCCGTTGCGAACAAATGGTGTGGCCTACGGAGCATGCTGCTCGTTTCGCCCTATCGCGTAGTTGGTAATAGGATTGGAGAGAGAGAGAGCTAGTTAGATATAACCAGTGTCCGCGTTCCACTATTCATGAGATTGAAATTTGCTAATGGGCTACTTATGGGACCATTGTTTTGGACAATTACCCTATCTTTAGCATGCACTTGGATTTTCAGATAGCATGTGTCCGTAAATTAGATTGTATTTAATGGCAACCAAACAGTCATCAGCGACTGCCAAACAAACGTGGTTGTTTACATTGAGTCACGTGTGCAACATCAGGTTCACGCCTTGTCAGTATGGCGACCAGTTTACGATGGCTGCATCGACTAGTGTCGGAGACGGAAACGTTGCTTATGTATCGGTGTGTTCATTCATATGCTTGTTCAGTGCGTGGTGACCGATTTCCCTCTTGTTTGCACGAATTGGGTAGAAACGATGGAACTGTAATTCGAATAGGGTCGGTGATATCCGGCGCACGGATATTTCTTAACCAGGCTGTAAGCCTTATAAATATCACATGAGATGGGGTGATTAAGATAAGTGATCATCTTACAAAGCTGAATATGGTCAAGGTTAGATACTGGGTAGTAGACCAGTGATCTCTTGTGACACTTGCGATAGGAACAATGTGATGAAGCAAAGCTACCACGTGTGCATCAAGTAGTTTACGTGAAAACAGTCTGAAGTTTCCATTCTCACTTGACATTTCAGTTTTGTGCTTCTGATACTTTGAGCTGTATCCAACATAAACCGGTAATGCAGTTTCCAAGCAAAAAGCTGCGGAACCACACAGTATGATAACCATTTCGGTTGTCGCCAAAGCCGGGTAAACAAACACCGTTTAATTGGTGGGAAAGCTGATTTTCTTGGGGTTGCATACTAGTATCTTAATCGATGGAACCATGTTGTCCTGGAGTTATTTCAGTAAGGTGCTATTTGGATTTTAGTGTGGTACAACTGTGTTTCAATGAAGGTCATTGCGCCCTCATGCAAATATGGTGGAAGCCAGAGGTTATTAAGCAGCTTCTTTCAACGTGCCCTGCAGCTCTATTACTCCCAGATGGGCGGATCTGAAGGAATACTCTTACCACTAAGTAATCATAATCATCAACAGCTTTTAGCTTGACCAAGCGGTACTATGGTTCGGGACGCTACTCACTTCAACATTGACGTAGAATATCCTAGAAGAAACGTTAATGCAGAGGTTATAAAATAATAATACTTTAAACAAAGAATAAGCAGTAGACCTAAAAATGGTGTGAATGCAACTATACCAATGACTGCGGCACACTGCTACACACACACACACTGCGTTTCTAACCAGCGATTTGAGTGATCACCAGGATTCCAGCCAGGCAGGCAACACTTGCCCACTTTGCCCGATTTAAGTCAGTGCCTTCATATTTCATGACCACGTTGCTGCTTGATCACCAAGTGGTTTCATCCAACTGCTGGCAGTCACACCCTATAACGCTCCGTGCGGCGAACGCTCAGCTGGTACACGGAGTACGTGACCCAACCATCGCAGGTTATGCAACGTGAGTAGTTGACCAGTTAGGTGCGCATCCAGATCGTTCTGGAATGTGTGCCAGCGAATGACCATGCTGCTCATGCGATCAGTCCATTCGATGTGGGCTAATTGGCGAAGACGACGATGATCAACGACGCCGAAGATGACGTAGATTGACAAGGACAGCTCGTACCCTTGCTACCCTCGATGACAACTCATCAACAATACGACAGGTCGACGAGATGGTGCTACCCGATTACGTGACACTGTCCACAGCCTCAAGCGGATTAACTGCAGTGAAGAAAGTAGAAGTTAAAATGTCCCAGTCTTGAAGAAGCAGGAACCTTGACGGGGCGGGACACATTCCACATAAACCAGCCCGGTCACTCACCCTGTCTAGCATGGCGTGTGTGTTTCGGAAGAGGGGTTACGCAAGACAGTGTCATCCGGGTACTGGAAGTGGGTCAGCCTAGCACCAAGAGGAAGCTCAACACTAACCTCACTGGAATCGTAGACCACACTTTTCAGAATGTCACCCATAACAAAGTTGAACGAGAATGAGGAAATCAGAACCCCTCAACGAACACCACTGGGAACAGTGAACGCCCGAGACAAGTGTTCATAAACCCTCACCCTGCTTGCACAATGAGTTTACAGTGATCTTAACAGATTCGCGTGTTTCCCTGTTACTCTCTTACGAATGAGACGGTTTCAGGGAGCGTTACAAGCAGCGGAATCGAAACCTGCTTTTAGATCTGAAAACACCACGCCCGTCCACCGCCTACAAGAGTGCCGATGCTCCGAGATCACCCGCAAGTTAAACAAGTGACCAATGCACTCACTACCAGACCGGAATCCTGCCTGATGTTCGCGCATTTGACGTCCTCTGGGCCTGGTGAGCCGACGTAATATAATGTCAGTGAATAACTTGGTCTCACTTGCACCGACTTCGCGGCCATTATAATCAAGGATCAGAGGGAGAAGGTTTCTGTTACCCCCAGATAAAAAGACTGGTTCCATCTCTTTCGATTACTCGACCAAATGATACTCACGGTCTTTGTGCAAGTCTTCAGTCAACTTGCATTTAAGTTCTCGACGGTCGTCATCATATTCAGAACCAGGTGGAACCGAGCAACGCTTGTTTACAAGCTTTATCGATGCAACTGAAATCCAGTTCTGTTGCAATTGAACAGCTTCTTCGGAGCACACTTCTTCACGGCATGCTCTCACAGCTGTTGAGGTTTGTCGCCAGTGTTCGTAAGGTATTTGCACCCGACTCGAACTGGGTAATTTGTTCGCCGATGCTCCCAGGTGAAGGTTCTTTACACAATCCACGCTCGAATATCAGTTAAGTTTCTCGCATTTACGAGTGTATGACATTAGGGAAGATGCCAAAACAAAACAGGCAAGCACAGCAGCATGGTCCGAGTGATTATGGTTGCTCCAATATTCACGAAAATCTTTAACAGAGTGGTGTCACCTGCAACCGACTTCCTCATGGTCGAATTGTGTTCATGACTGAAAAGCACATGGAAGTCTCCACGTAACGCAATACCTCTTCCTGTGTTAAAATGCAACGCTCGGAATACAGAGACCGTGGGGTGCGCGCAGCTGCAGCAATCTTCCGTCACTGTCAGCGAATTGTGCCCAGACATTGGACATACTCTCCAACCGCCTCTCCTCTGGAAGAGGATAACCAAATTGAGCACTCAAATCGCCCGCCAGTATGGTTATGTCTGATTGCTTAGTCTGTTTCACGAGGTCAAAGGATTCATGGGACACACCTGCGGTGGCATCCGAACATATATCTGTCGGAGCATACGTCGACGTAACCAGCATTCAAAGCTGTTCTGATTTGCTTCAGCGGATCTTAACGGGTGTTTAACATTGGTGTCTAATATCGCATAATCCATTACGCATCTGGATCCAGCCTGACAAATGTTATTCTGTTCCGAAACTCAGTGTGATTTCCATTCCAGCTTGGCAGCGAGATTCAGCTTTGGCGTTAGCGAACACCCTGAGAAAGAAGCGCATGGATCGACAGTTATCTGGATGTAACCTGGAGTGAATGTCCGTGTCGCAACCGTGGACTCGCCTCTCTGAGCCACAGCACACAACAATCTCCAGACTAGAGACAGCACTTGTCAGAGTAGCCTGCTGATCGACTTGTCGGAGTGCGGACATTGAAGGCAGCGATGCTTACCAGTTGTCTTGACTTCCGAAAACAAACATTATCCGAAGGCACATGAAATGCCGAAAACTTGGGAGGCCAAATAGAAGGCGAAAGTCGTGACGGGTGAAAAATGTCACAGTCGGGATAACGATAACTTCCGATACTCCTCAGGCTTTCATGCCGCAGAAGGGGGTAGACTTGAGGGACCCTATCCCGAGTCTCTGGGTGAAAATTTTGACCTGCGAGACAACATGATACAGGGTTTCCTTGGGATTCCCTTCCCGAAGCCAATGACTCCGTAGTCCGACTCACTTGACATGGGCTTGTCTGGTCCGAGGGCGCAGTGAATAAGACCTCACTGTCTGGTTATTAGCACTGCTGCGTACAGTGAATGTATTGGTAGCTACATCAGGCTTCTGGGTTATACCGGGTGTATTCCGACCGTACTGGAATACACGCCGGCGGTCAAGGTCAACCATTAGGTGGTCGAGGTGTTCTTTGTTTGGGGGTACCTGTTGCAGCCCCCTTCTTCGTGATACGGAAGACAGCAATGCCGAAAGTTTGAAAATAATTCTGCTGTATGTCTATAGGATAGTGCCCCGCTACCTAATCACTCCTACGTGATCATTAATGGGACATACAATCCTATCGGTGAATCTGCATTTTGTTTGTCTCTTACCCTTTGGGTTGTTTGTTATTGTTGCACCTGGTAGGAGTGGATTCCTATTCAACATAGTTCTCTGAATTGATGCAATGTACACGACCGTCTACCACTTTAGGGTAGCGGAATAGGCCAGGTCATTCAATAATTGATTACGGCAGGCGATGCGCCATCCAAAATAGTTGAATGCTTTCATTTTACCGAGATGTGCGATGTTTTGTTGATCCCATTCGTCATGTTCCTCAGTAATAAGCGCCATGCACCCAGGTCCTAGTGTAGTGAGGGCAGACGGTCGCACATAGTACTCACACCACTATTCAGTAGCCGCATGGATTGAAATGATCGCGGGATAAATACGGGAGAGATATGGGAAGGATCGTTAGAAGGCTGAATGACATTTAATGTCCTTCGCCACATGATGGAACTGAGACATGGTGTCCAAAGCGACTGGAGCGTCCTCAGGAGAGTGCGGTGTGCAAATGAGTGTTTTTGTTCCTAGTCCCGTTGAGACACTTAAGTGGTGTATTGGTTTCTGCAATAAAACAACCTCCGTGTCATCCGCCTTCTGGATTCACAACAATTGGTGCCGTGACTAGGATACAAGTATGAAGATCCCGTGGGCACAGCCGTTTGAGGATGGGGGTGTTCGGAGTTTCCTGGAGGATTTCAAAGACGTGGCGGAGGCGGTCGGAGTGAAGGCAAGCGGACCGAGTGAACTGAATGACCTTCGAAGCGCGGTGGAAAAGTTGACCGAGGAAGTTGGGGCGTTGAAATTGAAAAAGGAGGAGAGCCGTGGCGACATTTGTTACAGATGCGGAAGGCATGGACACTGGCGAAGATTTTGCCCACTCGGCAAGAAAATGTCGTACTTAAATAAACATTTCGTCGATTATTCTTTATTTGGGAAGGGAGTACTGTTTGATCGACACTGGGGCCGCGATTTCGTTGATTGGTCCGAGACCAGGAAGGATTGTGCGGCCGTGTGCGATGGTAGTCCGAACTGTCGGTGAGTTTACTCTGAAAGTTGATGGTCTGACAGAATACGGTGTTCGAATCGATGGTCATGTAGTCAAACAACCGTTGGTCATTGCCCCCGACGCACGTCAGACTATCTTGGGGGCGGATTTTCTTGACCGCGATAAACTGGTAACGAAGTATGGAGTGGTTCCACTGGTGAGAAGGCGCAGAACCAAGTTTGGACAAATTAAAGTGAACGTACCCAAAGCAAAGCCAACTTGTGACAGTCAGTTGCTGAACGAAGTGATACGCAAGTTTCAGGGGTTGTTCACTACGGTTCAGGACTCGTATGGCTATTGTGACTGGGTTAAGCACGAAATCCCCATCGAATCGAAGCGATTTCGGCCATTCGGACCCCGAAGAGTTCCGGTGCACTTGCAGCCGGAAGTTGAACGACAAGTGAAGGACATGCTGAGGGAAGAAATCATCGAGGAGGCCGATAGCCCGTTCAGCTCTCCTGTCTTGTTGGTAACGGTAAATTTCAATTCTGTGTCAATTTCAGGCGGCTGAACGAGATAACGATCAATAAAGTCGTAGCAATACCGTCGGTGGCGGAGATTTTCGACAAGCTGCAGGACGTCCGTGTGTTCACAGTGTTGGACTTACGGTCCGGATATTGGCAGGTCCCGATCAAACAATCGGACCGAGATAAAACAGCGTTCACAGTGGGCGGAAAGCAATATCGCTTCAAGCGGATGCCGTTCGAACTTTCAGGCACCCCCTTCACGTTCAAATGACTGATGCTCAAGGTGTTGGACAGATTGAGCAACACTGTTGTCTATGGGGACGATCTTGTCATTTACAGCATAAATGAGACAGAACATACAATACACGTTTCAACAGTGCTGCAGAAGATCGAAAGAGCCGGCCTCCGGATCAATAGTTCAAAGTCTCAACTGGCGAAACAAACGGTAGTACTTCTCGGTCACAAGGTCGGTCAGGAGGAGGTCCAGCCACTGCCCGAGAAACTGCTGACAATCGAGGCTATTCTGGTGCCAACATCGAAGAGGACGCTGAGACAGTTTCTCGGTCGCGTTGGGTTGTACAGCCGCTTCATCAAAAACCTCCATGACCTCGCGAGTCCTTTATACGAAATTCTGAGGAAGGATTGCCAATTTCACTGGTCACAGAAAGCCAACCAGGCGTTTGTCGAGATCCAACGATTGATGAAGGAAGGACAGCTGACCCTAAAATTGCCAGTGACTGGACAGAGCTTCATTGTCGCAATGAATGCGAGTGATGTAGGAATTGGAGCGGTACTGAAGCAGGAAGACAGTGTGGTGGAATACGCCAGTTGGGTACTGAGTCCCGCTGAACTAAACTATTCAACGACAGAGAAGGAGTGTTTGGCAATCGTATGGGCCTTGGAAAAATGGAGACCGTACTTGCTCGGCCGACGTTTCCATGTGGAGGCTGACCACAAACCACGGGAGTGGTTTAAATCGGCGAAGTACCCCCAAGGAAGGCTGGCTCGTTGGGCGTTACGACTACAGGAGTACGACTTCACAATTCGCTATGTAGCCCTAAAGGAAAATTGTGTGCCCGATTTGCTTTCCCGAACGCAACACCTGGATGAGGTCCACAAGGACGTGATCGGACTTAACAGTATCGAACTGGAGAGTGACCCCGGAAAGCTACAAGCAGCACAGATGAAGGATACGACGATCCGGGTGGTGATTAACCCACTCTTGTCGGGAGGACAACCGCCAGAAGACGAAGTGAATCCGGAATCGAAAGCTTTCACAATGCACTGCTCCGATTTGCAGCTGAATAGTGCCGGAATTTTGATGCGCCAATTGCGGGATGGAATAAACGTTTCGGTCATACCGGTGGAGTTGAGGGCGGCAACTGTGAAAGAATGTCATCAGCTGACTCATACGGGTTGTCGTCGAATTTACAAAATGCTGAAGCAAAGGGCATACTGGCAGAGAATGAAGAATGATGTCAACAATCAAGTGCAGGCATGCCAGCGATGTCAGTTAGTGAAGAGCACTAACCACCCCAGTGAGTACCCCACACAACCAATTCCGGTCAGTAAAATTGGAGAACTGTGGTCAGTGGATGTGATGGGCCCCTTTCCAGTAACGACGTCCGGAAATCAATACATCGTAGTCATGACCGAGCACTTCACAAGGTGGATCGAAGCAGCCGCTATGCCCGATCAGCGCGCAAGCACGTTGTGTAGGGCGGTGATGGAGCATATCGTAGTGGATCACGGAATACCACGAAGCATATTGACTGATTAAGGCCCCTGCTTCGAAAGTGTGGAGTTTCGGAACTGTTTGGAGCGTTTGGGAATCAAGAAAATACGCACAACTCCATACCATCCTCAATCAAACGGACTGACGGAGAGGAACAATCACACAATCAAGGAATGGTTGGCTGCGAAAGGGGGAAGCTGGGAAGAAACGTTACCGTTGATTCTATTGGCCCACCGCTGTTCGCCACAAGTGACAACGAAAAAGTCGCTATTCGAGCTAATGTATGGGTGCGTGCCACGCTTGCCAGTCGATCAGGAGATTGGTTTATGGGGAGACCGACGGATGAACACGCGTGAATTAGCGGAAGCTCGGAGATTGGCCAACCGAAACTTGAAAAACACACAAGAAGCTTCTAAGGAGCAATCAACTGCGAGGTTATTGGGTCGGAGAACTGTGTCTGAACCTGGATCTAAGGTTAAATACCGAGACCGGCGGAGCGGGGAGGGGGGAACAGGACCCGGATCTAGGAAGTTCCTGGCAAAGTGGAGGGGACCGTATGTAGTTGTTGGACGTCGTGTCTCAGTGTATCTGATAAAGAATGAGAAAATTCAACATCGAGTGCACGGAAGCCATCTGTGTAAATGGTACGACACTCCCATCAGAAGAGAATGTACACCAGGTGCGTCAACAGCACCGAGGCCGGCACGCAGATCTTTGGGGGAACGAAAAAAACCTGAACGCCTTTGGTTACGACTGGAACAATCGTTGCGGGGGGAGGAGTGTAGTGAGGACAGACGGTCGCACATAGTACTCACACCACTATTCAGTAGCCGCATGGATTGAAATGATCGCGGGATAAATACGGGAGAGATATGGGAAGGATCGTTAGAAGGCAAAATGACATTTAATGACCTTCTCCACATGATGGAACTGAGACATGGTGTCCAAAGCGACTG
Source organism: Paragonimus westermani (assembly GCA_008508345.1). Classification (NCBI taxonomy): domain Eukaryota; kingdom Metazoa; phylum Platyhelminthes; class Trematoda; order Plagiorchiida; family Troglotrematidae; genus Paragonimus; species Paragonimus westermani. Next base: position 6,299 of record QNGE01003420.1, on the reverse strand, counting down.
GAGCGTCCTCAGGAGAGTGCGGTGTGCAAATGAGTGTTTTTGTTCCTAGTCCCGTTGAGACACTTAAGTGGTGTATTGGTTTCTGCAATAAAACAACCTCCGTGTCATCCGCCTCCTGGATTCACAACACAAGTTGGTATCTCATCTTGTGGTGGACGGACTCCATTGGCCAGTTGATGATTTCACTGGGGTTGCCATGAAATCTCCATTTTCTGTGTCTCCGAAGGATGTGGCCGTGGATTAAAACCGATGTGTGTGAAACGTTTGCGACCTTTACACCACCATTCATTTATACTTAGAATTAGCGAGTACTCTGACTGTGGGTATCACCGACCCTATTCGAATTACAGTTCCATCGTTTCCACCCAATTCGTGCAAACAAGAGGGAAATCGGTCACCACGCACTGAACAAGCATATGAATGAACACACCGATACATAAGCAACGTTTCCGTCTCCGACACTAGTCGATGCAGCCATCGTAAGCTGGTCGCCATATTGTGAACCTGATGTTCCATACGCTATCCAATGTAAACATTTGTTTCGTCGGAATCACAGGTGGGCAAACGTTTCATATTATTCTTACGGTTTGCCTTGTCAGCTGCGTAATATTAACAAACAGAATGCGCATCAGCGCGCAATGATAGTTAGACAGAGTGAATTTCAGGTCAAAGACCGCTGTCACGAGTGTTGGACAGTGTGGACCATTTACTTTTGCCCACACAGCACTGGCTATCTTTGGTCAACCCGGCTCCAGTGAAAGCCAGAATTTCGGGGTTCGGGTACCATACCAACACGTTGAACGACCTGACTCAGTGAAAATTTTTGATCTGGTTTTAGGACGCGCTCCGCTATTGGTAGCACTGGCTTTCGCCCCCGATTGCCCGTTTTGCTGTGGTGGCGGCTGTTCGACTCAGAATTTGTTTTGTCCGGCTGTTGTTGCTATGCCCCTTTAGATATATATATTGCTTTTTTCAGCAGAAAGCTGACAGTATAAACTAGAATGTTAACATCGCGAAACACTTACTGTTTCGATGATCTAGATCAATAGAAGCAGCGTTTTAAATTCAGTAAACAACCGAGTTTGTTTGGCGGTCACACGTACTTGTTTGGTTGTCACTATACACAATTTAATTTCTCGGAATACGCTATCGGAAGAGTCAAGTGTATGTTGGAAATGAGGTCACTGTGTAAAATAATAATTTCGTACGTTCCCTATCACACTTTCTCAATCTCACCACGGTTCTTCAGTTACAATCTAAGTGATGCATATACCCATCCTTGATAGTGTGACCGTTTTTCCAGTGCTCGCTAGATGAGCTGACGGTATTAAATGTATAGTCATTAAATGAGGCAAACTTTTTCTCACATCCCTTTTTCAGGGCTAAGCCCCTGTTGTACAAATGTGCAACTGTACACTGGACTATAAGACGTACAGAATGTGTATGATCATTGTGTAACTTGCCCACTCATCCAAGTTTGTGAAAAGTTGCAAACCTCTCGTACTGAAAAGTATGTGAGTTTTCGGTGGAGTTCATTTGTAAATAACGCATGCATTTTAAAACGTTTAACTAAAAAGAAGTAATCAAAACTATTAACACACACTGTACGGGGCAGGATAAATTAGTCCGCATGATATCAAGTGGGCATTGTAGAATAAGATATTAACGAAGCGAAAAATATGGATCAAAAGTGGAACTAATAGTTGAAGGACGGTATCCAATTGTGCTATTTGCTAATCGGTCACAATGGTTGGTACCGCAGTAGGATTGAATTGACAAATGTGCATTTATGGATACATATAGTTGGATACTGAAATCTCAATGAGATTGCTTCTAAAAATGAATAGATATTGTACACGAATAGTATACATCTAGTTCCAGAAGCGCCGATGCCTTAATGGTTCTACATCCAGAGGAAGAGTCTTTAGCTTTATAACGTAGTGAACCCAGTTATATTGTGAAATTGTTTCTTTTCAGTAATTGTTCGAGCTTCGTGGGTGATGATACAGGTGATGCTGCCATTGTGTTCGAACAAATACTATTGAAAGAATCGTCATTTTTACAACAAATAATTTTACTTGACCCAACAAGAACGAATCTCTTGTAACCAAGGTGTTCTCGTACACCTCAGCTCTGCGCATTACCAATGCTTCATAAGGAAATTGTTCCATTGTGATCGATCTTGTCAATATACAACTCACGGCACCGCAAGCTAGCAATGTGGCTGGTTCAGTTTTCATTGTCAGTGAAACAGCCGGTAAAGAAGCACTCGCTGATTCACAGTTTACCATTAACGCAACTCAGCGAGATCAGCGTTCAAAAGCAATACATGTATTGTATGTTAGGGTACTGTTCGCAAATGTACCTCTACGTGGGGCTATTCGTGCCATGTGAAATTTCAATTAAATCAACTCAAAATTCATATTCCCACTTCTGATCTTGAGTGGCCGTCTCCTGAGTGTAAACTTTTACTGCCAATAGAAGGATTATCGGCAGGTTAAAGCGAATCTATGGAAACCTTTTGATATGTATACTGGGTGACGTTTTCATGTTTTTTTTTCTGGAAAACCGAGCACGAAAACCCATCAATAAAGCAGGTTTACTTCTGCAGTCCATAGTTGATGTAGTACTGGTGACTGACGCTGAAGGGCAGACCGAAGATGACTATCGAAAAGGTTACATGCCAACATTACGATAAATTTCGAACAAGGTTCTGTTCCAATCTTACATATCTTCTTTACGTAACGATCGATAGGTCAGTGAAAATGTCATTTTACCGCAAGTGCACTCGGAATGACTAGTGCGTACAGTTCAACCATTTCATCCAAGACATTATCACACAGACTTCATCAAATCATTCCTAAGCAGAACCAAGACGAGTTACACTCAGGACACAGTCTAGAATGAAGTGCGTTTCATGAATCCGGTTCTCGTAGATCACATATCCATAATCACTGATTATAGAGTTCTCAACAGAACTCCGTGAATGGCGTGATTGTGGCGTCAGCGTTGAAAACATCTTCAGGGTTGTTGTAGAAATGACAAACCGTCAACTTCCGACAAACCTGCTTGCGCGAATTTGGAATGTGCCTCGCCACTTGTCTACCGTTCCGCAAGCTGATAAGCACGACCGGACAAAACGATCACATCCGCACACAATATGCAAGCGTGCATGCACACATCACAGTCGCCTTTGTTTGCTTCGTTGAAACACGACTTTGATGACTTCATGGGTTTTTTGTTTCACCCTTAGATGAAATCGATATGGAGGCAGCCTACTTTCATCATATCCCTTGGTAACATCCTTGTTTGCTATAACATTTTGAGCGGTTTTTCGGGACACTCATAGAGTTCGCCACTAATATGTTCGTAGATAACGATGCAGACAATGCTCAAAATCCACGACTTTCCTCCGATTATCAGTTTTTAGCCATTTCTTATCAAATCGATATGTAAGTAAGTTTGTCATACCTAACCTGGACCTTGTGTTCAGCTTTGTAATGTCTGGAGGTAGAGTTCATCTTTCCAGTCGATGTGTAGTAACTACCAGTGTTATACACTAATCTAAATCTTGAAGCATCTTGGCGTCAACCTAAGTAAACAACTAATGAACAGCAGTCAACAAATTTGACCGACCGATCTGAGCCGCAAGATGAGTGTAACATCATACTGTCATACGCACGTAGAAAAATGTGTCCAAACTTCCCCAGTGCGACGAGATATTTGAAGGTGCTGTATTTCAAGAGCAAAAAAGCATGAAAAACATATTTCAGGTACAACTGTGAAAAGTCAGGGCTTCGGCTGGATTCGAATTAGCGACAGACATAGCGTGCCTCAACGCGGCAAGCGCTCTACCAGCTGAGCTACGAAGCCACACCGGGAGCTC